>JAQFZX010000107.1:0-94022 GCA_034682405.1 Hydroisotoma schaefferi
ACTGCAAAAAAATCCATTGGCCTAATCTAAAATTATACGGAATCCTTTATGTATCACTTCCATCAATTGGCCCTGTAGTACGTTGCCAGACATTTCATCGCATTACATTTCATCGCCGTACGTTACATCATCGCAGCCGAAACATTGTGGGTACTTTATATCGCAGAGTTCATTACATCGCGATTACTTTACATCCCAGTCTTTATATCGCAGGTACTATGCATTATATTTTTTTTATTATCAAAATCTCAATAATCCCAATATTTAAAACGAAATTTATCACAAATTTAGTCACGTCAAAACATTTTAATTACATGTAAAACTCAAAAGATATAAGACTATCTTTTTTATAAAATTTAATCCAACGAACCAACGAACTTCTACCATTCACTTCACTCAGGTTTTCTGTAAATGCCTTCTTTAACTTATTCCTAAAACTTAAATTTTTTAAACGTTTGCATCAGCAGTTTTAGCTTCAGCAGTTGTAATTCATTTTTGAAAGTTAACAAAATGCCTTTTCATTTTACAACCACAAAAAAAGGAAAACCATGTTTAATTCACGACGGATTTACTTTTATAAAAGAAAGGAATGGGTTCAATAGTGATTTATCGGGATCGTATCCATCCATATCCATCAAGGATCCACATCAATCAAGGAAGAGATTAAAGCATATTACACTCGCAGAAAAATTAAAAAAAGTCGTGGAGGATTTCCATAACCTTTCGACTAAGGAGTACATCAAGGGAATTGTCTGCAATCTTCGTTTTGTTTAATATTTATTATAATTTCTTGACTAATTTCCTGACTAAATTTGGGATAAATTTCGTTTTAAATATTGGGATTATTGAGATTTTGATAATAAAAAAAATTGCGATGTATCGTACCTGCAATATAAAGACTCTATGCGATATAAAGTAATCGCGATGTAATGAACTCTGCTGCAATATAAAGTACCCACGATGTTTCGGCAGCGATGTAACGTACGGCGATGAAATGTAATGCGATGAGGAGATTCGAATCCGCAACAGACCTCTTTCTCCTTGAAAGATGAAGGTTATCTGCTCGAAATGTAAGAACGGTCGGGCTTAAGACCTTTACAGTAAAAAATGAACTATAGATAGACACGATTCATTAACCAGTAGGTTTTCATTTATTTTTATTCACCAATAGTCTTGAAATTAGCATACTGCGGATTAGTCTACCTAGATCGATCGGCGGTCGGAATAAAAACTTTTGGTTGAGCTGGACGGTTTTTATTAAGGCTAGCGTAGCGAAGCCTTTTATGTGAATGCTCTGTCATGCTTGCTGGCTGGCTGTCCGTCGGAGCGATAACTTTCGAACCGTTGCGCTTTTTCGAATTCTGTTTTCGGATTTCGGGGTCAAGAAACTCTGGGAGTTCGTAGATGGGCTAATTCGGTCACACCTCCTGGGGGGTGGGGTCAAAGGTCACAAATTCGTCTATGCTAACCCCTATCAACCATGGTATCGTTGGAAAGGTACTTACTACAACATTTCAAAACAATGATCAAAATTTTCACACGCAGGTCAAAAGTTATGACCTTCCGAAGGTCAAATGGGGCAGGGTGAGACTCTATTTACTAAATCAAACCCACTACTACAACAATTTCATTCGACCCTATTTGGGCACCCCCACTGACCTTGGTCTAACGTTATGACCTTGCGAAGGTCACATGGGGCAAGGTGAGACTCTACTTCCAAATGGCACCCACAACCTCGACAACTATACACAACCTCAAAAATTTGTCACAGTGCCCCAAACACCCCATAATGTCTCACAATGTCCCCAACACCCCAAATGTCTTCACTTTCCCCCAACACCCCAGAATGTCTCAACTTGCCCCCAACACCACAAAATGTCTCAACCTGCCTCCAATACCCCACATTAGCCTTCGTTACGCCTGTTTACAACGGTTTATTTCACACGACGTTGATTACAATATTCCTCAAGCGAAAATAAAATACAATATCAAATCCTGGCAATCCTTTAACACGATTTAGTTTCTCGACTGATCTCATATCTTTTGCGGCAATTGGGAATAAAAATGTTAACAAAGATCCGGATGAAGAGCCAACTGCCACCCAAACGATTTCATCCCATCAAATATATCCTTAATTCCGTACCATTTATTCAACACCACTAGAAATGGAATGGGTGAAGAAATGTAGACTTAGGCGTAAAGAAAAATAAGCAAAAATACCTAAACAAGTGAAGATCCTCTCTTGAATTACTTTCAATGGAGATAACTTTATAGGTAAAGTATGCAAAGGGGAAAGTCTCCGTTGTTTCCAGTGAATCGGATCGCCTATTTCTCCCAAAATTTCTGGATGTAGGAGATAATGTGGGGTTTATAAAAGTAATGGCTTTTTTATAAGCAGTCTTGGCCCTCTCATCCTACTTTGCCTTCTTGCTTTCTCTCCATCCAATGGAATTGAGAACCGTAGAAGCAATGCAGTAAAGAAGCCTTTATTACCCACTTCTTCACACTATTCCTATTATTGTACCAACTAAGCTAACCTATTAAAGGGCTCTTCTACCCTAAAATAAGTCAGTACTAAAGTCTGCTACTAACATTAGTAGCTTATAGATGATAGTATCAATAGAGGCAGCAATACACTTTACCTACTCGTATAGTTTACAAAGGATTTGAATCCAGTCACCATTTTGTACAAAGAACCTACCAGACAGACACTTGAAAGAATAATTTTCTATTCTGGGAATGCATGGTCACCACAGGCGTAGTATTCTTCCAGGAAAAAGTACACAATTTAATGATACTTTAAGCAGAAACGTAGAGATGTCAAGGTGATGGATTTCTTAGACTTTTTAACTATAAATTAACGGCATATGGGCCCTTGCCGTCACTTCCTGCTTTGTAAGATTGAAATATATAATAATAAAATGAAAAGAGGTTCAGGAAAAAGCATAATGTAGGCTGGAAAGTTGGTACATGTAGTCGAAGAAGATGTTGGTTTGCTGCTGATCGGAAGATAAGTGTATTTGGTGAGGGTAAGAAGGAGATGGAATTATTTGCAGAGATAAGTACATGTTTTAAGTCCAGGGTTGATTTATTATTTGGGTTTTTGGGATTGGGGCATAGGCCATGTAAGTTATGGTTGTGGTGGTGGTGGTGGTGGTCGTGGTTGTGATAATAATGTAACGAAGAAGCCTGTAAGTTAAGCATAAGTAGGGTTAAATAAATCTTCACTTGTTTATTTTATGGTTTGTTACAGATGGGAGTTCAGATCTGGATTTGGACACATTTACACGAACCTTGGGAGATTCCTACTTTTCAAGTTGTGTCTTGAGGTTCAAACGCGCCTACCGTTCTCTGGGACCCGACTTTGGAAAGTTTCTTATCAATTTGGATGGCGTTCTTGAAGCTTTGAAGCATTCTAATCAAGGGTGAGCGTTCGAGAAATGGACTTTAACCCCTTTACGCAGTTATTTAGCGGATCTAGATATGAGATTCTCTGTTATTATTGTTGAGACTTGGAGTATAGTTAGAGGTGACCCGTGCAATGCAATGCAGTGTTGTTATTTATTACCAAAGTCTTAATTGAGGAAATTGTGAAATTTTTATGATGAGCTAATGAGTCCGGATTTAGTATTCCAGGTAGTTAAATCCCGACCCGAATAAAACTACCGTGTTTCTCACGGAGTGTCCTACATGTCTGGGTTTTTTTTGGAAATAAAAAATGGTGCTCGTGCCATGCAACGGGCTCTTTTTTATGATCCTCTTGTCCCCCAATCCCAATATATTTGGCTTATCTGCTGTCATTTTCAAAGCCTCAATAAATCCAATAGAACCTTGATTGACTCTACTCCTTCCTAACTAATTGAATTACATTTTGAATAAATGCAAACATCCCAACCCAACGTGGCTTCGGCTTCACTAACTAAACAAACAGTAGAATGAATTGTCAAACCGAATGGATTCTCTGAGGTGAACCGTTCGTATTTTTGTGGAATAAAGAATAAGAGGGATAGGTTCTGGATAATAATAAGGAACTCTTTCAAAATAACTAAACTAAAACTGTTGAAGAGTGTCATTGTCATTTGAACAGACGTCTCATTTCTACAGACGGACCGAGCTTTCCCTAACTGGAGTGCGGATGATGAGAGACCCTTGAGATATTTTCAAGCCAAAAATAATCCAACCTAATCAAATGATATTTATGGTTTTGGCAGGACCTTTATTAAATAGGCTTTTCTTCTTTGAGAGTAAATCCCAAAGTTCATACAGGGAACCTCCAGAAATATCAATATGTAGCAAAGAATCTTCAAAGGAGGTATAAAAAGTGAGGGGCAGTTAATCCAAAAACTCCTCCAGTCCCCAATTAATTTTAATATGGTAGGAAGGAACAAAGAAGTAATGATTGATTGGAGGTTTATAAGAAGAAGGCTAATAATTTGCTTCACCAAAGTGGGCATCCAATAAAGCTGTAGTAATGTTTCTAGGAGGGATGTCATACTTATTAGAACTATGGTTATCTATATGTTGGTGGTTGTAATTATTGTAAAGGGATGTTCCTGGTAAATTTGCAGGATGGCAGGAATGGGAGACATGGAGGAGACAATCGTGACGACGAAAGAGCCCTCAACATGGGAACAAGAGGTACTTCATACAGAACGGTACACCGTTGTCTATAAAACTACTTCCGAGGACAAGCTGACCGGCCCATTCTTCCGAAGCGTTCTTTCCGCAATCTGTACAAATCTCTATGCCTCTTCAAACTGTACATCAAGTGCCATTGAAATCGTATGCAAAGCTCCTGTCCCTTCCCCACTGCACCCTTCTTCTGTACCAGCAGCCGCTGCAGCTTCAGACCCCAACCACACCACAGTCCAGTTCCTATTCGTATACGATATCAAGCTAGAAATGAGCAAAGGTGGAGGGATTCTTGGCTCTGCACCCTTATCTAAATATAGTATTAAAACTACAAGCCAAAATCAACCTAGAAGTGGATATAATAAGGACCAAATGGCTGGGACAAGCGACCAAGAGGATGTGGCTGTGCAGTATCAGCGGAAGTTGAAATTATCCACGAATCCAAAGGATTTAGGTCTCTCCGCCATACTTTTTAGCAGAGCTTTCCCTTGGCATTTTGTTCTAGATCGAGATCTAAAGATTGTACAATTGGGCAGTAGTTTATTGAAGTTATTCGCCCCAAAGCTGCTACAAGGGGGCAGAAGTCAACAACAAGATAGTTATCGGGTGACGGAGTTCTTTGAATTCGTTAGACCGGATTTGGGAACGGAAATATCTTTTCACACAATTTTTCAGCGGTTGAACACTCCCTTTCTCTTTCGGTTGGTTAATCTCTCCAGTTCCAATGGGGGCTTTCAACTAGCGGAGGTAAATCTTATCTCAATATTCCATACCTTATTTGGATTGTGTACTGTCATTTGATACAAACGCTCCACACACACCCACAGACACTCATTTCTCATAGCTTTAGCTCGTATATCTATCTAGTTTTGTTCAAGTTACTTTCCTCTGTACAACTTTAACCCAAGTCCTCTCAATGGTTTACAACTTTAAGGCCTTGTTGTTAATAACGCATCCTATTTCCGCCTTCAGTCCAATTTCATAAAAAGTCAAAAGATGAAATGTCACGGTTATTGCTTTTAAACTCACTTTTAAATTTGATATTAAGGCTCAATTTTTTACTAAGCTTATACCTCATTCGTTCATGTTGGTCTAAGTTTTCACATTATTTCCACCGCCGCTTATAATAAGATAAAATGGCAGCCTATTTACGCCTACACCAATATAGTATTCCGATTCTGAGATTCTGCTGAAAGGGGTATTTTATATTGACTAGTTTGGTGCCAGACAGATTGGCCCACGACTGAGTGGCCAAATAATTGGTGGCAAACCGACTAGAGGGCACAGGACTTAAGTGGCCAACAACTTAAATGGAAACGATGAGAAGAGAAAATAATTGAAACGATAAAAAACCTTGGAACTAGGCTAGCTCAACTGTTAAATTAATCAGTAAAAATAATTGATACAAACAAAAATTAGGAAACTGATGCTAAAATAATTAATCTAAACTAGTAAACAAATTGGAATTTAAAGGATATTTTCAGTTAACAAAATTCGGTTCATACCGGAAATAATGATTAATAAGGTTTTTTATAGGTGAACTCTATTAAACTCTGTTTACAATTAAACTGTAATTCAATATTCCCTTAGAAATGCACTATTTATCTGTGGTATTCGCAATAATAACTCAGGTCATATTTGCCCTCCTGTCGTGTCCTTTATGTCATTTTCCACTAACTCAGGTCATATTTTCCTTCCGGTCGTTTTGGCCCCTAAGTCGTTATGAACTTTAGAACAAGGGGAGCCAATTAGTGGTAATAAAGTTGGGAAAGTTGTATCCTTAATTTAAGCTGACTAGTGAGCTTTCAGCCAATTTAGTTTAGCAGTAAGAAATGCCAAGACAGGGGAAACTCCTTACTCCTGCTCAATATCTCACCTCACTTTTAGTTAAATAGGTTAGTGAATTTACCATCAGTCCCCACGGAACAGGGGAAATATATTTATGACATTGATGGGATAAATTAACGATTAATTTCAGTAAATTTAGCTGAAAAATGGGTAATATATCTAAGGTAGGGTTATAGTAAATGAATGAACCGGAGGAGGAGGTATTACTTCCTCCCTAACAAATTCAACTTCTCGCTTAATTCTTCATGTCTACAAATAAGATTAAGCAGGGGAAAGAAAAGGGTGTGGGTGGAGTTGTTCCTGATGTTTTCTTCCCCATCTTCAGTTAGGCTTGAGGTAATGCACAAAGTGGAGAAATGACTTCAAACAGCCCGAAAATGTCTTGAGACTCTATAGAAGCTTACAGTAAAATAGTTTGAAGTTGTGAGTAGAATTTTTTCCTTGGGAAAGCACGCCTGGGATTAAAAAAGAGTAAAAGTTGAGACGAAACTGAGTAAAGATATGGTAAAAGTCAGCATAATAAATGGACGAGATTAGAGCCAAAATGAGTGTCATTATTCAAAGTCAGGTCAATAGACGCTTTTTAATGATGATGATAATGTCGATGGAGCTTAGCAAGTTATGTGATGCGATGTGGATATGATGGGCCATGCCAACTTCCTTATTGGTTTTAAATTAATCCACGTTTTACTCCATCTTTACCATTTTATCTTTATTTCCTATCTTTTACGGTATACTAATCCACATTTGGGCTTCTTTGACGTACCCGTACGTGCCCTTCCCCTGTCACTATTACTGCTGTATGAAAAGAATGACAAAGAACTAACCCAGATCCCCATAGTGTTTTAAATTCCTTGCATATTTTAATATTAAAATACGAAGGTTCCGACCGTTTACACGCATTTATTTAATGTTCTTAGCCAAACAGAGGTTATTTCGGATATTGTATTCTGACGTAGACCAACAGAGAGAGGGTGGATTTTGTCTGGCATGCCTGGAAATGGAGCAAACAGCAATATATCTTGGCCAACCGGCCTACATTTCCAGCTAGAAAGGGCTTAAGTGACCTTTCTCTGCATTACGATTTACGAATTCCATCCACTTGCTGACCTTTCTTCTATCCCAACTCCTTATAGCAGCACTGACTTTACTTTTGCCTACGAGACTTGGTCTTTTTGTTCCAATGTTCAAATAAAAGCTTTGGTTTAATCAGATATCTTCCAACAGAATAACAACTCCGTGTTGTTGGTTGGTTTTTACAGATAATATTAACATTAGAGGCTTAACTATGGTATGTCAAGTGCAGTCTCATCTATCTCTTCTACTCCAATCGTAAAATGTAAATAAACAGAGACAAACTAAGGGTCTTTTGTATTAGACTAGTTAGAAGGTTGAGTTATCAAGCACTTTTTTATAAATCATAAGTTGTTTACTGAAGATACGTAGAGGAAAGATTACAGAATATTACACGTTTTTTGCCACACGGCACGGTCATACTTTTAATATCTTTAATAAATTACAACTTAAGAATATCCACTTTCCGCTGATATTGATCTGTAAAAAAATACTTTTTCTCTCTTTAGAAGGCCAGATTTTAAAAAATTGACAGGAATATAATAACAGTCTTGCTTGGGAAATGGAATAGTTGTATGAATGAAATGCCTTACTAGAGGAGGCTTTACTTGTAAAATTTAGAATTTAGAGTCAATAAAACCCCTTCCTTATTTCCATAAACAAAATGCCATGCACGTTCACAGATGCGATGCAGCCAGATAAAGAAATAACCTCAGCCTAAGATTCCCAATAAGTAGTATTCCTAGCATTCCTAACAAAGCTAATCTTAATCTTAAGGTTGTCTATTTTGTTTCATGCATTGCCAACAAACGGGGGGCTACAGACGGGTGTAATTGTCAGTCGTTAAGTTTTGTAGGATAACTTTAGAAGATGAAAAGATATACTCACGATCTAATAATACATTTCCTTAAAGCACCCAAAATAAAATACATTCAGGACCGATCCAAGACTTTCTTTTTAAGGGAGATAAAGTAAATGAGGTTAGGTTGAGCGGATTATTCTCTTGATGATGATGACCCTTTATTTATTTCAGGGTATGGAACTAAAGGGACAGATGATTGATTGCTTGGAATCGGAATGTTTATTATTTTTGGGATCTCCGCAAATCGATGGATTGGAAGGATTGACCACACGAGGGCTTTATATCTCCGATATTCCCATTCATGATGCCACTAGAGATGTAATTTTGGTCGGAGAGCAGTCCAGAGCTCAGGTTATCTTTCGAATATACATATATTTATCATGGATAAAGATAAATAACTTAATTGTTGGTGTTTAGGATGGATTAAAACGTCGAATGGACAAACTAAGACAATCAATTGAAGAGGCTTCCAAAGCTGTGGATCGTGAAAGAGAGAAAAATGTTTCCCTTTTGCATCTTATCTTTCCGGAAGATATTGCAAAACGGTTATGGCTTGGTGGGTAAAATTTAACCAAACCCTCTCTAATCTTATATTAAAACTTTTGATATTAAAATCCTTTACTTTTTTATAGGGGAAAATATTGAGGCTAAAACGCACGAAAATGTGACGATGTTGTTCAGTGACATTGTAGGCTTTACTTCTATATGTTCTACGGCTAATCCAATGCAAGTTGTTAGCATGCTTCAGAGTCTCTACACCCAGTTTGATGCTTTCTGTGGACAACTTGATGTTTACAAGGTTGGTGGATATGCTATGGAATTTATTTTAAACAAGATTAAAATACAGTTTTAATAGGCCAATTATTTTGTTTTATTATTTAGGTGGAAACTATCGGAGATGCTTATTGTGTTGCCGGAGGGTTGCACCGTGTCAGTAAAACACACGCCCAACAAATAGTATGGATGGCAATCCAAATGATAAGTACTTGTAAGAAGCACACTGCCCATGATGGGCAACCCATTAGGGTAATAATTATAGACAATTATCTAATACATTACTAACTGAACCAAGCAAAGGTAGAATAAGGGAATTAAAAATGTAAGAATACTTTAACCTCTTTTACTGTAAATTTTGTAGATGCGAATCGGGATTCATACAGGGTCCGTTCTTGCAGGGGTTGTTGGAGTAAAGATGCCAAGATATTGCCTATTTGGTAACAATGTTACTCTTGCCAACAAATTCGAATCTGGGAGTGAACCAATGAGAATTAACGTTAGCCCAACTACTTACACGTATGTTCCTCAAAATAAGGATCAGCATAACTAAATATCCCATCATGGGGATGCCAGCACTCCCATTTAGAGAACAACAAGATTAGTGTAAATTAAAGTAGAGTAAATGGGTTAACTTTACAGGAATCTATTGGAAACACCAGGCTTTGAATTTGAACCTAGACCAAGGGACTCACTTCCTAAAGGATTCCCCGCAGATATTCCTGGAACGTGTTATTTTGTTTCCTCCTACAAGCACCCGTGCCTTCCTTCCTCTTTGCCACAATTCCAACACATTCAGCAAGCTGTTAATGCCCTTTGTGATTTCACTTTCAAAGATGTTACGGATGAGTAGACCTACCTAGTCTTGTCCTTAATTTTATCTCAACTTACTCGAAGAGTTTACCTATTCTTACACGCCACACTGCAGTCTGCACTCTGGAATCTGCTACATAAACAGATACAATTTAAGCAGATTGCTAAAACATCCTGAAAAAAGTTCCTCTCCAACGCTTTATCATTATTTTTAACCCTATTATAAAGTCAAAAGAGCTTTTCAATGTTTAAATAAAAATAATATTCAACTGTCTCATCCGTTTTTGTTTTTATTTCTACCGTTCAAAAATAGAGAATAGGTAAACACACCACCGACCAACCGTACGATGATCTGTTACTAACTTTTGACTGTCCAATCAAGCCTCAAATCTGAAAATTACACCCATGGAATCCTTATTTTAGGAGACCAAGTAATCCGTTTCGTTGAGCCCTGATTTAACATTATATTTTCTACACCCACATATTTACATCTTCAACTACCCTAAATCCTCGCCCATATGACGCGGCTTGTATGGATAAAAAATGATTTTTGATGCATGTTTAACATGAGAAAGATACCCCTTTTAACATGTAATGGATATGCATGCGGCATAATTAACGAGGGCGGCATATGGGCGAGGATTTAGGGTACTAACATTTAAAAGTAAATCTCAATCTTAACGTCCTTTGTAGGAGACCGTTTCAATAACTTTTAGAAAAATTCACAGTGACAGTATGAATACGAAAATACCCTAAATCCTCGCCCATATGCCGCCCTCGCTAATTATGCCGCACGCCTATCCTTTACACGTTAAAACAGGTATCTATTCCATGTTTAACATGCTTCAAAACATCTTTTTTTGCATATATAAGCCGCGGCCTATGGGCGAGGATTTATTTAGGGTAGCTGAAATAAAAACTCGGGGGCTGTGGCTATATTATAACGAAACGGCAGCTTTCTACAGAAAGACAACGTTCCGTCTGCAGATACGCCAACCCAGTTTATGAATTGCTGCAAAAGATAAGGCTGAATTGAGTTCAAACTTGTATTCCACTTGACAACATAGTTCTAGAGTATCTCAATATAAGACACTTCTCAAATATACGACAGTTAATAAGGGAAATCCGTTTGAATTTATGTAGCTTTTATTATTATTATTATTATTATTATTATAACTTCAATGCAGAAACTATAGTTAACTGCCCGCAGTTCAAATTTACATTCCTAGAACGTCAATAATTTATACTGCCAAAAGGCAAAATCTTCAGGATGATAGACACAATATTTCTGGCTGTTTTAATACAAGATGGTTGACTAAGGAGTTATTATAAATAATTTATAATTATAAAATTATAACAATACAATAATTAATACTATTTCTTTATCCCTTTATGTGGCTGATTCCCATTTTTCAAAAGGGCAAGGGATACAAGAAAGAAGCTTTTATGTTCGTTTCTTGAATTGCTAACTCCACAAAATCCGTACAAGGAATGAAAAATGGAACGTATTTCTTTACCAACATTACCAAGTATTTAACTAGTCTTCATGCATTAATTAATACAGAGTTACAAATTACATCAAAGATATACACAGCAGTAGTGGAGTCCATTTCCAATATTTATGTAGAATTCCGTCCAACATTTCCCTTTTTAAGAAGGTCTATCCTTCGCAAGAATTCAATCCCTCTTCAGTTCCGCATTATTAGTTAGTATTGAATTAATTGAATAAATGTATCCCCACACAAAGCCAGTAGAGTATACGTCTAAATATTTACGTATAATAATTAATAAATTTACGTACGTAGATATGAATCTCAAAAGGTTGAGTTAACTAGATATCCAACCGTAGAACAGGGTTCAAAATTACGCCAGCGTCTTAATCCTCTTCTGCTCAGAGTTGTAATGATTTATTTGACAGAGATTGAGAGAGTGATGATGGGGGGGGGGGGGGACGACAGTGACCCGATCAAACAACACAGCCTTCCGCTTTGAATATTCTCAAGCTTAAATAAAGAGTAGGTTTTGTTCATAATGTTGGTAAAGTAGGGAGGCATCTGCCCACTAGTAGTAGTAGGCAGATGGCGAATCTCATAAAAAGTAGAAACTCCAGTAAAACACGTTGAACAAGATGAAGGAAACGGGGAAAATAACACGAGAGTACTTGTCAATAATATTAACATCCCGTATTCTAGGGATAGAATTCTTCAAAGCGTTTGCCCCTTTACGAAGACTTTGAAGTACTTTTTGAGGTTGAGGTGGCGTGCTCAACTGGTCCCCCCTTTTTACTCGACCTCGTCCCCCCCTTGAACGAACGCTTGACCCAGTAGTCCCTGTAGGATATGCTGAAGCGTGATATGGCCGAGTTATTCGGAAGCTCGGAGGAAATCTTGGGGACTGTCCTGTCGTCGGAGGCTCACTTCTTGAAGCAAAGTTCCTTTGACGGATTGATGGAATCGGGGACAACTGGATCTCCTAAAAACATTCAAATCTCATTTACTGTACCACTGCTACTACTACTACTACTACTACTAGCGTTGGTAAAATTGTATTAGAAATGAGAGAAGAATAACTCCCAACCTGTAACTCAATAATCTCTTCATTGAAGCACTGTTCCCCTCTCTTGATGGGAATATCTACTTTCTTCGGCTTCACTTTCTTTTTAGCCCGAGCCCCCCAGTAGGTGTAGTTTACTGCAGCGTATTCCAGCAATGCAGCAAACACAAAAACGAAGCACATCACTAGGTAAATGTCTATTGCTTTTACGTAAGATATTCGAGGTAGGGATGAGCGAACCCCGGTACTAATTGTTGTCATTGTCAGCACCGTTGTTATTCCTTGAATTAATCAAAATATAATTAGAGAATACTTTTGGTAAATCCCTTCAATTAAATATGATTGTAGTTTGTAAGCTAACCCAACGCAACACGGGCACTGGTCGCCTCGTGATTGATCCAGAAGGATACCCAACTAAGCATAACAATGAGGATTGACGGCAGATAAGTCTGGAAAATAAAGTATCCGATGTTTCTCTGAAGTTTGAATGATAACGAGAGCCTTTGATAAACTCCTGTAGCAAGTTTTTCTTTCCGATCATTCGTTTCATAGCCAATTATTGTGAATTGAGGTAGTTCAGCTTCTTCTACACCCACAACGGGTGTGTCCTTCCAATACATCACCACGTCAGAGACTGTGTAACCATCTGGGACAATATATCCACATTTTTAACCACTAGCAGTTTTCAACTAGCTATCATTTTCTATCGTCAAAGTCTTAGAAATTAAGGTGAATTACAGAGCGTCACTAAACATCACCGACAACTATCAACATCAACGCTTCCTTTCCACAAACCCAAAAAAAAACCAGTTTTCTAGTTTTTTTTAACCCGGCCAAAACTTCATCCTTCCGGGTTTAAACCTACAATACTTTCCCAACTAATGCCTATTGACTTTCCATGCAAAATTCTACTTTTGTTCAAACGGTTTTTCCTTCAAGGGATAGTTTACAGGGAAATGGAGAAACGATTTCGACCTAAAGAGTTCTACGAACATCTCTAAAGACTTGAAGAAGTAGCCTAAATCCTCGCCCAGATGCCGCCCTCGTTAATTATGCCGCATGCCTATCCATTATATGTTAAAAGGGCTATCTTTCTCATGTTAAACATGGTTCAAAAAATCTTTTTTGATCCATATAACCAACGGCATACAGGCGAGGATTTAGGGTAGCTAGTATCAATAAAATCAATAACATTTCATGCATTTCCATAGTACGTTTCCCTACTAGTTACTATACTTTAATGAAGCCGTCCATTTGGCCACGCAGTCCTTTGAGAAATAATAAATCATTTTTGGACTTACAACTCTCGATTTCGACAGTGCAATTTTGACTGTCAAGAGGATAGTAGTGAAGATCCATCATGCAGGCTAAAGTGGTTGTAAATCTCATCCCATAAGTAACACTCCCATCTCCATACAGTCTCACCATTTTATTCTTCTCAGTCACGTCATGGAGAAAACTGCAAAAAATATTAACATCAACCTTTCTTCATTTTAACTGCATCCTGTTTACACAAAACCAGCAGTAACTAGAACACCACCACACTGACATCATTATTAGGTAGTTTAGTACACAAAACAATCCACCATTGTACTACTATAACTCCACATAAAACACTGCCTGTCTTCCTCATGCAGTAAAACAATTTACGAGACCAACAAGGTCTACATTTCCTTTATTATAAATCTTACAAAAACCTTGTGTAAAGCTGAAAAGATGGGATTAATATTTGGGAAAGCAGTGTGGACATAGAAAATACTGCAAAAGCTGATATATTCTCCAGACATAATTTGGGTTAATAATCTTATCCAGCATGCATAAGCATGAAAAACCGAGTTGGATAGAACAATGGAGGAGAGAACAATCATGTTTTTGAACCTGTTTTTGTCATTTGCAAAGAACGTATCCGGCACCCAAATCTTTTCTGCAAAGTCGCCAGAAAGTGTTAGCACTTCATCATTCGTACTAAAAGCCAGTCGGTCGTCCTTCCAGTATTGATTTAGGTACATGGTTATCGTGTAGTCCTAACCGGAATAAGGAAACCACCAAATTATTATTATTTTAAAACCATATCAGCCATCCCCATCCAATCCCTATCACTTTTAATATAAATCATCTAGTATTATTCTACATAATATCACTCAGACCTCTAGATCATGTCATGTTTGTATGTACTTTTACTGCTTCTTTTTCCTCCTTAAATCCCTCTACAAAACTAAACCAAAGCCCAACCAACCAACCACCCATGCTTGAAGTTTTCCTCTCACCAGCGGTGGTAGGTAGGTATTACCACAGGATTTTTAATTTACTAAAGGATTTTAAGGATATTGAGATACTTTCTAGCCTGAACTTGACTGCCTCTGCCAAAAAGTGAAAGGCATACATGAAAAACAAATCAAACCCTTCAAACAGACAAGAGTTTATCAAGGGAAAGGCTTGAAAGTTTTAGGATTTTTGAGAACCCACGTCCACCCTGTTTGCTCAACGTTTGTTATTGGGAAAGTGTGGCTTGTGCAAAAATTATCCAGAGACATTAGATCTATAGTCACCCTCCTCCTAATAAAAGTGAAAGATTGGGATTGGTTTGGAATAAAGTTTCTCCATCCTTTCTTCTAATCACTTAATCTATCCATCCATGGTTAAATCTCTCAAATCCAACCCGTCTAGGAGCAGCAGCAGCCCTAGTATATGTAAATTACTAAACACACATACCAAAAAGTTTTACTCTCCAGCCCTTGAACGAGTTTGGGAACAAGTTAGGAAAGAATTTCAAGTGGATCAGTAAAATAAAAGTTTCCTAGTTGGTGGACAAGATCCCTATTTCTCTCAAAACAAAGGGTGGAAGGAAAGTATTACAATTTGAAACTCTTATAAGGATAAAATTACTCTATTTCTCAACCTTCTGCATCTTTTTCCAACACCACTTTACTATTCAGTTGTCAGAAAATACCTAGTTTCATCATTCATCTTTACCTTCACTTTACTCACTTTTTCAGCCAACTAACTCTCCTTTATTTCCTATTCTTTCCTAGCTAGTATCCATACAAACTAGAGTTTGAGTTTACATTTTCAAAATATTCCATTTTGAATCTAAACCAGTTTATTTAGGAAGTAGAATAAATTGGCTCTATGATAAACCTTTGTTCCCTTAAACCAACTCACATCATGGACTTTAGATTGTTTCATTGATTTGGTTTTATTTTGGGTTCCACTAACTGGTTCAGTTTCTAGTCTTGTTTTTTTACTACAGCAAATTTTTATATCTCAATTTAAACTTTTAGAATGCCATTTCATGCAAAAAATAAAGTGGATGGTTGTTGCAGGTAGGCTGAGAATTATTGTGGGGGGTTTGCAGTTGGTTTTTTATGGTTACACCATCGTTTATTGGTTATAAAGTCGGTGGTTTATTGGTTTATAGCGAACCCTGTGTTGGGAGTGAACATGTCATCATTGACTCATCCACACTTATTTATATTTACCTGCAGTTGATTCCGCATATTTGAGTTACTCATTGATTCCCTTTTGTCTAGAATATTATGCAAATTATTGGCTTATTACCCAAGGTTAATTCCCCTTCTAAGGCTTCTCTGCATGAATGGAAAAAATGACCAAAGTTTTAAGGGGTTAAACACCTTTTTTTTAAAGATTCTTAATACCGAGAAACTACCAAACATGCATACCGTATTTCCCGTTTTAATTCCTCCCCCGGAATAATTCCACCTCCGGTTTAATTCCCCCCTACCTTTCCATGTCATAAGTCCTATCTTGTCCATGTTAATATAATTTCTAATTTTCCATTCAAAGTAATAAAGCCCCGAAATAGAATTAAAGCAGGAACTACGCTAGATTTGTTATCGATTGAAGCATAAAAAGTAATGACTTTTAATGTTGGAAGAAGTGAATTAACTTTATAAAGTAGTTTAGTTGGTTTATTGGTGGAAGGGAAGAGGGGTAAAAGTATAAATACACGATGTTTGTTGGTTAAAAAGTGATATATAGAGAAATAGAAAGCACAACTCCCTCGACCTGTTCCACTTGAGTTGATGAGGAGGCGGCCTAATGACCCCTATTCTTCCTTGTAATGAGAAATTAGAGTCACTCAGGACAAGTGGACAAAGCCTTTACTCAGTCTTCCAGAGAAGTGTCCATTGATTAAACGATTTCACAAACTTACGTAACCCAACCACTCAAGCCAAGTGAAAGTAGTTGAAGTGAAAGCAAAGTAAATTAAAATATCTAACTGAGGAATGTGAGGGAAGGAAGAAAGAAAGTGGAGGAAAGTCTAGGTTTCCTTGGTTGTTGTTTTACTAAATGCACAGAAGCTTGTAGTTGTTGAAATAAAAGTAGGTAGAACGGCTTCCAGACCATAGCTAACCCACCCCCCCCCCCCTTACTCTTCATAATTGTTACTTTTTACCCAGAAAACCAATTTAAATACTTGAGATCAATTTAGAACGGATTTGGACGCATGGCAGGGTTGATTATTTATTGACAATTCTTCGTTCCTTACGCTATCTTTAGTATTTACAGAGATTAGAACTCGTCCGATTGGTTCGTATAAGTTGACAATACCATTTAATTCCCCTGAGGAATTGTTGTTTAGAAGGGAATATTGACAAATGGCTTAGCTAGAATGAGACACAGAGAAACTGGAAAGTTAAGGGGAATTATTTAGAGACGGGAGACGTGATTAAAGAAGGAATTGTTTAGAGGGGGCTATAAAACGGGGAACTATTAAAAGGGGGAATAATTATTTAGAGGCTTTTATTAAAGGAAATACTGTAAATTGATACAGTTCGTTCTAAAAAAATCGGGAGTTTCTAAACGGAGCCATAGGCGCAACCACGCGGGGGTAGAAATAACATTGAAAGATATGAAGGGGTGTGGCTTAGCAGACCCTCCTTAACATGTAAAGGATACTATATAAATACCCGATAAGCCCTTATCGGGTATTTGAGGGGGGTAGAAATGTACCCCGAGTGGTTGCCCCTACAAACAGAGCTATGCGGTCACCCACCCACCCAAATCAACAACAGATACAAATGAAAGTAGAAAGTATAATCCTTGGCCTTCAAAAGCCCCCTCCATTATTAATAATGTTGGTACATTCCAGCAAACCAAATCCATTATTATTACACAGTTTCTCTCAACAAAAGTCAGAGTTTCAATTTACTTTCACCCACCCACCTCTCCTCCCCCTTCCTACTTTATTCTTTCCCTTCAGTTCAGTCTAACCCGGCCATTATTCCTCCTTCATCCACCAATTGTAAAACTTGCAAAGCTCCAACCCAATATTTACCATTGTTGTTAGTTATTCACTCACCATATTGACTTCGGAAATGTGGTCGAAGCTAGCAATAGTGAGGTCCATCCCCACATACAAAGGGTCACCTGGAATAATGAGAAAATCCTTTAATGAAGATTCACATACAATGAAGAGTAAAATATATAGAGGAATATAGAAACTTCGGGAGTTAAAGTAACTCCTCCTGGACATGATCAACCAACGGAATGGATCACATCTCCATAAGCATCACCAACAAACTCCGGAACTCCACATCATCATCATCATCCTCCTCCTAATAACCATAAATCACATACATAACCTCTATTTTCTACTTTCCATCTTTCACCTAAACCCAACCCAACCAACCAAGGAATGTTCAAGTTTTATGAGTCTACACTTCTTCCCTTATACCTACCTCTACTTAGCAGTCTTTACTGAATTATTTACCCAGAACTTATCCTCCATTTCTTTACCAGTTTATAGTTACATTAGCAGTAGGAGTTTCTAGGCCAACGGACGCTTAACTTTCTCACTGTGTGTGGATAATACACTCATTATACTATCCATCAAACTTCACTTTCATTACGTATTTTACTATCTTTTATGCAAATAATTTAGCAACCTTTTCTTCCGCATTGGAAGGATCTTTTTCGAAGATCCCTTTACATTTTTTTTGGTGAAAAAGATTTGCATTTTTAGGATTTCCTTGCATTTTTTCCAAATATGTATTCATGGTATTGTGTGTTTAAAAAGAAGGTTATTCAATTATGGCATTGCTAAAACCCACAAAAATAAATGTAATGACCATAATCATTGCCACTTTTGTGGAGTTCCTTCAACAGATTTATTCCACCTAGGACAACTACTTTGTAAAGGTTCTACCCAAACTTGGGATTATTTGTCATGCTGGATTAGTGAAAACATCCCATTAGAATGTTTTTAAGGCGTATAAAATAATAGGAGATGCCAAAAGTCAGAGGTACGTTTGGAGGATTTGACTTTCTTAGATATAAACTCTCTCACCAAAACTTGGAGCATGTTTAACATGAGAGAGATGTCCCTTTTAACATGTGAAGGATAGGCGGGCGGGATAATTAGTGAGGGCGGAATATGGGCGAGGATTTAGGGTATATGTATCTAGTTAAGAATAAAAATATCTGGCGTCCTACTTTCTCCCTAGAATAAAACAATAAGTTGCTGCATTTGTCTTGAGGTTTTGTTGGTTTATATTCTTCTAATTTGTGCTACATTTCCACATTAACTAGTTAAGGTTTGTTGTAAAGTGAAGTTTTACAAGATGAATAACATGATAGTCGAGAATTAGCAGGACGAAACCTCAGTTTCCGGTATGGTTGGATGGATGATTCTACAGCAACAACAACAAAGCTAAACTAGCCCTAAACTATTTCTCATATCTCTCGTAAAGAAAAATGAATGAATGGCTGTAAGGCTATTGTAAGGATAAGGAACTGTAATATTATCCCCTATTCTGTTCATAAGAACAGAAGGAATAAAATAGAAGAGGGTTAGTAAGGAATATGGACCTACAAAGATAACTACACAATAAGAACAAGAGAAGGTTAGAGGAATATGGGCTACATATTCCTTTCATCAAGGATTTCATAAGAATCCTTCATCTTTCGTCTACATTCTCTACATGTAGACCCAACTGCCTGGTTTGACTACCACAATACTTTCACTTTGAACGAGAAAGCAAGGCTCCCAATGTTTCACTTTCCCTGGGCTCTTTATTTGTCAAATCTAAGATTTATATCAACAAAAAATCTCGTAAACTCTCTAATGCTCTTTTTTGCTGTCATAACTCATAACTCATGAGGGTCTAAATCTATCTAGTGTACTGTCTCAGCGGACAGTCACAGTCATCTAGTTTAGCAAGGATAAGCCAACTTACCACAGACTGGGCTATTCCGGGTAGAACCGGCTAACTATTTGGGATTTCGGGTAGAACCGGCTAACTATTTGGGATTTCGGGTAGAACTGGCTAACTATTTGGGATTTCGGGTAGAACTGGCTAACTATTTGGAATTTCGGGTAGAACTGGCTAACTATTTGGGATTTCGGGTAGAACTGGGTAACAATTTGGGATTTCGGGTAGAACTGGGTAACTATTTGGAATTTGGGGTAGAGTTAAAACAAGAACTATGCCTGGTAGGTATAAAAGTATCTCTCTAGTATAGGAAGGAAAGATGGGATATGGATAAAGTCTCAGTTCATCGATTTCTCCCACTTTCCACCAACCTCCATTTCTCCCGTTTAAACTTTCACTCTCTATCTTTTCTGGAGAAAGTCCCTGTCTGCGTTCTCTATCTATTTTTTATTTGCTACTACAACTAATATTATTAGATGGTCCAACTCTCCTCACTATCTTCTAACCATCTATCTACCTACCTTATACCTTTCAGTAGCTCTACCGATAGTTAATGGGGTAAGCGGAAGAGGGTATTTGGTTTATTCTTTGGATACAAGAAATGCTAGATATTTGACTGGATGGATTGTGCTCTCGTAAACAAAATCCTATAGACAGAATAGATAGAATAGAAGACCGTTGACGGGTTTCTTTTAACTTCCATAATTATTGTAGGTCAAATCGAGGATTAAATAATGATTTAGCGGATAAATGAAGAATTGCTTGGAAGATTTTATACACAACTTTATAAACATTCTATGAATTAGTAGATGTATAAATATTTTACTAAATGTAGAGTAACATGGATCGGAAAAAGGGGCTTTTAATCCGGCTGGTATTGCTGGAATTAGTGGTAGTTGTAGTTAAAGGTTTGTCATATACATTTGGTCCACTCCTTTTTTTAAAGGACAGTCACTCTTGTCACGAGTAAAAATCTACGCGATTCACTCTGGACAATAAAAATAAAAGTCAAATGTACAAAAAACCTTAAACAAATTAGAGGTTTTTGATTGCTCAGAATATTGGATTTTAGGGATGGTTAGAAAACTGAATCTGAATTGCTTTAATCTGAAGTACAATGAGGTTAGACTAACGCCGAGGAAACCATCTCTTAATACTTTTCCATCCAATGAAATTTAAAAGATCGGCCGAGTGATTTTGCTTAGTTGTAAATGCAAACATAATCAAGCAAGTTATGGGAATCAGGAATCAGATAAATGAACCCTTAAAGCTCAAATATCCCCATCGTATTTGAGATTCCGAGTATGATTCTTTCCCTCAGCTAAAACACCTTCTCTTGCATAGAAAAAAACGGATTGAATCAAAGAATGGGCTTCTCTGTAGTAATACCTCCTAACAGGCACACCCACACTACACCAGATAATAATAAGTTTAGTGTAATTAATCTAACATCAACTTTACAGACTTATTAATAAATAGCATGAAAGAGAGAGAGAGAATGTTACCTCCAAAGTTGGGCCGTAGTCGGATGTCATATCCCGTCAGGAGTTTGGCTATCGTTTGAGTCACATTTTCCAATTTATCTGTAGCCTGCCCTCCCCAAACTATCCTGCTAAATAAATACACAAGTTAGAAAAAAATATAGGAATTAATATACACTTTTGTAACTATCCACTCGCCTTATGTCTAATTAACCCATTTGTCGCTACATAAATAAAGTGACAGGCAGATACAATTAACTGTCACAACTTGGAAACATCAAAAAAGCCAACAAACCAAAAACTCAAGGTTGAAACTATTAATGTTTCTGACACACCCGACAATTCATACCTTTTAAAAACTTTAAAAACCTCAACAAACAGGATAAAGGGTTCAACATGGCCAACAACCTTTACTTAATCTACTCCGGATTGTTTCTAATACTCAAAATGTAGAGCTTGAATTTTATTTCACGTACTTTGTCTCCATTATCAAAATAAAAAACATTACATTTCCAAAGACATCCTTCACCAAACACAACCGAGCTCTAGAGTAGAGTAGGAGGATGGTTTTGTTTTACCTAAAAAGATGCTACAATTACTATTTTATTTGCTCATCAAATTGATGAGAAAAATTGGCTGGAAGGATACACCCTGCCCTGGATTCTATAATATTACCATAGCCAATCTCAATAACTATAGTCATGACAAATTGTATATTTCTAGCATCCGAGACCTTAATTGAGTGGGAAGTTCTCTCCTCTCCAAATGGGGACAATCTAGAATTACGGAAATCAAAGGTTCAAAATCCCTAAAGGGTTCTCCACTTCCCTTCCAATGAGCCTTTTCTAGAAAGTCCCAAATCCCATTTTACAGTCTACTTTTGAACTTATCCATTTCTTCTCTCTGCATACTGACTCAGTTTTGTCCAACTTATATAACTCCTGTCCTCAGTTCATTTCATTTTAACGCCTTACAAGATCCTTTCTTTTCATAGAAGATGCTAGGAAACCCCTGTTCTTTAAAGTTCATGGGTTCAGTTCATTTCCAACTTTTATTTGGGGTTTTTTTTTGTTTGATTTATTCTCTAGAGTAGACGAGTAGAGACTGAAACTTTCTGAAGGAATGATACACTATCCTCAGTTAAGTAAGTTGTGCCTAGAAGACAGGTCAGGTCACTTTCTTTGATTTAATGTATCTACAATAAAACAAAATAAACTAATTTCTCATTTACCCTAAATCCTCGCCCATATGCCGCGGCTTATGTATGTAAAAAAATATCTTTTGAAGGATTTTTAACATGGGAGACATACCTCTTTTAACGTGCGTAAAGGATAGGCATGCGGCATAATTAACGAGGGCGGCATATGGGCGAGGATTTAGGGTAAGTGCCGGTGGGCACTGCCAATGGGTCTCAGACCCAGATTTATAATCTCTCTCACCAACAGTATACGACAAGATGAATTATGAATAATATGAAGTATTTTAAAGGTGGAATTAAAAGCAGAAAAACGGTCAGTACTGATTCCTATCATTTATCCTTGAAACATGCAAGTAAAGAGGATTGTAGAAAGGGAAAGTTTGGGGGATTTGTCGGTTGACTACTTTACGGTATTTGTTTTGGGGGAGGTGGGATGTTGGCAAACTTTAACTTTAAAACAATATTCCATTTCCAAGAAGACGAGGTGGTAGTTGGGAAGGATTTGGAGAGTTCTAGTTCTATAGTTACGCCTGAAGTTGACAGACCAAAACCCGCAACGGATAAAATGACCTTGGATGGAATAAAGCCCTTATTCTGTGTCTAACTATCATACAATTAAACTTGTATGATTAAAGCACTAGTGTGGAAGGGCATCTAAGTCGATTCTATGGAATAATGCTGCTCCGTTATTATAATGTTAATCTGTGGCTATACAATTGTCACATGAAGACGGCAATGAGGATGGCAATTCATGTTGTTATAATGTCTCATCCACATTCACCTACCATTATTGAGAAATAAAATGCATATAAGTTAGAGAATATACGACTGAAAATGCACACACGCATGTTTAGTGGGGTCCAGGGATTGCCTTCATGTCTTTTCCCTAGAAGTCGAGGGGTTGCCTACATGTCTTTTTCCTAGAAGTCGAGGGGTTGCCTTCATGTCTTTTTCCTAGAAGTCGAGGGGTTGCCTTCATGTCTTTTTCCTAGAAGTCGAGGGGTTGCCTACATGTCTTTTTCCTAGAAGTCGAGGGGTTGCCTACATGTCTTTTTCCTAGAAGTCGAGGGGTTCCCTAAATGCCTCTTTCCTAGAAGTCGTTTGCCTAAAAGTCTATTTCCTAAACCTATTTTTCCTAAAAGTATTTTTCCTAAATGTCGGATTACCAAAGAATATAACCAATACCACTACACAGGGTTTGAAGAGGAACATGGAGATTCAGTTAGACTAAAGAAATGGAAATTATACCAAGATTTTATAAAACTTAATTATATAACGATTTAATTCGGCTCATTTCCATCAATACTGGCAACTGGTTCCAAATGTGGGAGGGCATCAAGTTATCATATTAATTAAAATTCAGTACCAAAATTATGACGGGGAAAAACGGGAAAAAATCAGCCTGAAGTAAAAACATGTTGAAGTTAAACCAATAAAGTTTTCAAGCTGTCAAATCCCAGGGTTGACAGTGGTGTGGTGTGATAATATTTATGACATAAAACATATTCAAACGCAGCAACAAACCAACTATATCCTACATAAATGCAGCATATATCTAATCTACAACTAAATCATGGACAGGAGGGTAGGGCTAAAGTTCAAAATAATCCTGTATACCTATAGCAAGAGAAGCTTTTATAGAACTCAGAATGTCTCAAGTGTTTATCCTCCTGTCACTCTTTATCATATTATCAATAATATTCTTCCTACTTTGTCTGATTAAATAACCAAAGAACAAGGGAGAGTAAATATCTCTAATATTAAACTAAATATCCCTTAATAGTATAACTAACCAAAAGTAAAATCTACTAGAGATCTTTGTTGGAATTTTCCCAAATGTACCTAACTCATAAATTTATCAGTATAAACAATACAGAATAATATAGAAGTGTAGTCATATCATCAAGCCCATATTATTACTATCAATATTTTAGTTACATAGAGAACAACAGTTCATTCATTAACTGGATTGGATTGGCTACTACAATAATTAATCAATAAAGTCCAATTGGAAGAAAATCTTTCAAGATATTTCCGAGCATAATATTTGGTACGTATTTGCAAAAAAAAATAAACTTCCCAGTCAATTCTAACGCAACTCTGGGAAACCTTGTTTATTTTATGACGTATCGTACGTATCACGTTTGAAGGGTAAATTCATTGACAAATGGTACTGTCTTTATTATGGGAAATCCGTTAAGAATACGCGACGAGTTTGGACTTAATCTTTGAATGAAGTCAGTCAGTCAGTCTGCATTAATTTCAGGCACAAAAGAGAACATTTCCTTGTATTTTCCTGAATGAATGGATGCTGGAGGGAAGACGTCTCGCAGAAACTCATAAATAAATTATAAACTAATATTAATCCAGGAATGAATGGGAATGGCACAGTACATTATTCTGCTTTATTTACAAATGTAAGTTCAACTGTTTCTGAGTAATAGACAAAACGGAGATTCAAGATAAGGTTTGGATTTCAGAGTAGACGGCTTTTGTGACGTTTCTCAAGAGTAAAGGACGCTTCCAAACCTTGCGGCTTTCTTGTACCTTTTTCTTATCTCAATTCATTTAATGTATTTTGAGTCGCTGTAACAGTAATAGTAACCTGATCGTAGATACAGGATACGTTTAAATGGAAATGACATGGAAATTCAACAAGATATGGAAATATATTAGTAGCAATAGGTTTTATTTAAGGCAAAATCCATCAATATTTTGTGTGAGCTACAGTACCACGGCACGGTAGAAAGTACCGGTCGGTAGTGACGGTAGGAAGAGCCATTGTACGACGCGGTACTTATTACCGCAGTACTTAATGTCGTAGCTGTATAGCTGCTCACCCTTTAAATCTTTAAAGTTAACTGAAAGTTTTCAAAGAAGGCTGGGCCAACATCACCCACAGTTAAAAACGGTCTAGTTCCTCTATAACATGGCATGAGCCTAAACCTAGAATATCTATCCATCCACACAAAACAAAACCCCAAAAAAACGAAGAAACTTTAGGTCTTCAACTTCCCCGAAAATTATAAAAAAAAAACCTCAAAATAAACAAAGACATCTATATTTAGATACAACTCCATGTCCAATAAACTAAAACCTCTTATAGAAGGAAGAACACCAGCAAAAGAACCAGATTTCCAATGAGGGTTTCTGTTTAAAAATATAAAAAATTACTGCCAGCTACTGAATAAATGAATTAAGTTGTTGTAGTTGCCTCTAGCTTTGAAACGGATTGGTAGAAAGGTTTATATGGAAATAGAGATGATCTCTGCTCTGATGCCAACATTTACATTTTATATCTATAGATAAATGCAAATTATAATAGGTAAAAGTCTACCCATCCATCCACCGCATTACAAATGATGTGATTAAATAATATTAAAACTGAACTCACCTTGTGCCATGAAAAATCCAGGAGAAAGCAGCAACAGAAAGAAGGAAACGAATCATTCTCCCACTTTCTTCTAGCCCAACTTGAATATTTTTCACCTATCTTTCTCCATCCAGTTCATTTTAATCAGAGTCTCTTTAACTTTTTACATAGGCGTTCATTCATTACCCCTTTCCAGAGCCTTATCTTTCCAGAGGCTTATCTTTCCTAATCCTTAACTCTTTAAACTTATTGGGATGTATGGAAATGAACCTATTGCGGATGACTGAGTTCTTTCCTGAAAGCTGAAGGTAGGAGGAGGATTATACAGAAGCTGGAAAGTTCTCTGTCTCAATTCCTCTCACCGTATAAACTTAATAAGGATCTCGGAAGAAGAGGATGGGATAAAATATTAAACGTTCTAGCGAGTCTCGCGACATCCTAACTGGGGCACTGGGTCAGCCAACCGGGCAATAGGTTGTAAAGTTACCTCAAAGTCTTTACAATAAATCCCTCTCAACAACTATATAGATATAAACTTGATGGAAATGAATTACTTTCTCCCTCTTTCAAGAAATCCCTTTCACAACGCCAAACAAAACTTATAACAACCAACCGGTCTTTCTTGGACCTTTTGAACAGAAATGTTGAGCAACTTGAGAGTAAAAGATCAGCAGCCTGGCTACTCTGTTCTACAGAAGTAAGGAAGGGGATGAGCTTCGATGATGGATGATCTTCTTGAGCTGAATTCCTAAAAGTCTGGGATCTTCCTAAAAAAGTAAAAGAAGTTATGACCAAACTGGAGGAAGATTGTCTCTTATTTCCTCAGTATGTGTGTGGGTTGGTTTTTAAGGTTTAGATTCAACCAACTTGGAGTGATTAGATGGTTATGGTTGTGGACAGTGTCATGTAGTGGCAGTGGCAGTGGGGGCTGTTGATCTTGGAAAGAAAGAGGAAGTGAAACTGACGGGAGATTTCGGACTCTTTCTCCACCCGGAGTTTCATCCTTTGGTTCTAGTCGACGAAAGAAAGATCCCATTCGAAAAGGATGGACCACGCAAACTCTTGTAGACCAAAGCTAAACCATTTACTCAAATTAGGTAGTACAAGAGTTATGTTCTTGTATACCGCTATTCACGGGAATAAGTAAGCCTTTTGAGCTCTAAAGGCCCTTGAAGTACCTTTTCCCCAACCCCTAGACCCTTCTTTATACAAGTTTGAGGTTTAAAAAGTATGGAATTTAATTGAGTTTCCATATGAATTTTTATCCAAAAGTCTGGTGAATACTTGTGGGGATATTCCCAACTACATTTCTACATATGCGTGACTTTATTTCCTTAGAAATGCTTGTTAACATCTCCAGGGAATGGATTCGGAGGCTTACATTAACGTTACAGTCCATTTACTTTGTACAGCTTTCTTTCAATCTCTTTCTCGGAAATGTAAGCCTGGTTGGTTGTACAGTAGCTGGATGAAGCATGACTGTATTTTGATCATGGTGGTTGGGTTTGTTATAAAGTTGAAGGAAAGTTTATTCTGATGAGCATATCCTCCTACTTTTACTACTTCCACCAAGGATAGTATTCTTAGTAGAGAAAGGGAATCCGTGTCTGCCGACTTGTGTACACAACACAAGTTAACAAAAGTTACAACACTTTTCCTACATCTTTTCTTTCACTTTTTTATCTGGCGGATTCCATATTAAAGTTGGACCTAAAATGAGCATAGTTAAGTGTTGATTTAGATGACATATATATCGGGTTGGTCGTAGGAGCTGCTTTCTTCCATCAAAGGTCAGGTCACCACAGGAGTGATCCTCCTACCGGTGGTGGTAACCTGACCCGAATTCAGCTAGAACTAGAAACTACTTACTGTATTTATTATTGAACCCCACAACCATTTATCAGCACGGTAGAACAGGCATGGAAAAACTTGTCTCATGTGTGATGAAATATTTGCTTAGACATGCAATTTAATATGGAATAGATCGGGATAGAAAAGGATCACACGCTGGATTCTAGATACCTACATGGATTTCGCTAGGTTAACCAACAATCTGGCTCCAGGGGTTCTGAAGAAGGGTACATCCGTACAATCTACCAGTAACTGGGCCTCCAGCTAGACGACTAGTACAATTTCTCCAGACCAAATCTCACTTCTCCATCATAAGATTCCCATCATCTTCGTCATTGACGGAAAAAGACATCCGGAGAAATGGATGAGGACAAGGAGTCTTTTTGGGCCTCCCTACCTACAACATTATTATACTCAACACTCTTCTTTCCACCTAAATATAAGTTTGGCTTCTGCATGTTCTTCTATTCAGAGTTACACGAATCCCATGTTTCTCGACAACTAACCTCTGGCCTTGTTTTCTCTCAACTCTTCAAAAACCACCGTCTTATGATGATATTACTCAGCTAAACTGAAACTGTTGAGGTTATATCCATCTATATGCATATTACTGTTCTCAAAACGCTGCGTTCTTGGAGCAAATATCCTGTCTGCTGTCTCCCTGAACTGGCTTGGCTATGTTTACAGACTTGTATTTATCCTTTCTTCACCATTCATCATCTATTTGCACTTCCACCTTCAGGTTTTGTACGCTCAGACTAAGATTTCAACGATTAAGAAATGAAGCTACATAGATACAATATATAAATGGTTGGGTAGAGTTGAACAAGAACTAACAACTGAAGGCGTTGATTAACCTCGGAATATTTAGTCTGAGAATGCTAGCTGACAATTCATCCTGAGCTTTAAGTAATGTATCTTGTACTATTTATATTTATAACATTACAAAATTCTTTATTTATTCGTTTGCCCAGGCATTTCATATACAGTCAGGAAAAAAGACGGCGTCCTGGCCCTAGCCACGGATATTAAGAATTTTATAACGTAATGTTAAATGTAGAATAGAGTTTTAATACTTAAACTAAAAAATATATGACTTGATGAAAAGTTATATCGGAATTTGTTGTAGTTTTTCTCTCGAGATGCGGATCCGACAACAGTTTAATTAATTTTAAACCTGAGGTTAAGGTCACAGAAACTTCAACATGAGATGTACCTAGGTCTAGTGCCGTTCAAGTCGTGGAGTTTGAACTCCCATGTCCAACGCAGTTACCCCAGCCAAGTCCTCCACAAGATATTGAGACAATGATGTAAATTACCACCTAGAAAAATTAACAAATCACTTGTATTAATCCACAATATAAAAAATACAATAGCCATAAATCATACTCCATTTTTTGAAATATTTTCACACATAAATGTATTTAACAAAGAAAGGAAAATACTGCCAAGTAACTCACTAGAACAATGAACGAGGCAAGAACGTAAAACTTGATATTCCTCCAATACATCGCTCTTGCCAAGCTCGAACTTGTTTTCTGGAAGGAAACCGACTGCAAACAAACGTATAAAAACATTTAAAAAAACCTATTTAATTATTATTTTTTTAAATAGAACAACCAGGTTCTGGTAAAAGATCATCACTCTAACAAAACGGAAACAAAATCCAGCAACCATAAATCTTCTTACCGTCGCATTCAGGTTCTCCGCTTTGTTAACAAGAAGCTCAAGACGCTCTCCACGTGAAGCAATGTTATCTACATTGAAATTAAAACAGACGGAATACAACAATAGTTTTAAAAAACTCAAATTTTATCAAATAAACGGCACAAAAAGAGATGAAAAAACTTACCAATATTTTTAACCATAATATCCTTCAATTCTCCCAACTGCCCTTCAACTCTCGATAACGCATCAACATCTCTCGTTTCCGAAAATCGTTTCTTTGTAAAAAAAAAAACAAAAAAAAAACCCCCCATATATTTACCAACAATTGATAAGAATAAAAGCTTAAATAAAGTACCATTTCGGAGGCCAAAAGTGATGAAAAATCGGAATTCATAGCATAAGGTAAAGCCTCTTGGATTCTTCCTTTCCCATAAATCTGCTCAAATCGATTTTTAATTTCGGCCAAATACAGGAAAGCTCTTGCTCGTTCAAAATCCTTTAAAAAAACCAATAAAAAAACCCCCGTTTTACATAAATTTTATCCTTCCTTTTAATATCCTTTCCGGGAATTATTTCCCTGGGGAGTTATCTAAGAGGGGGGTGTTAATAACGGGAAATACGGTAATAGTAGTACCTTTTACTACCCAATTTCCGGAAATTATTTCCCTGGGGAGTTATCTAAGAGGGGGGTGTTAATAACGGGAAATACGGTAATAGTAGTACCTTTTACTACCCAATTTCCGGGAATTATTTCCCTGGGGAGTTATCTAAGAGGGGGGGGGGGTGTTAATAACGGGAAATACGGTAATAGTAGTAGTACTTACATCATCCGTGATGCAAAGATAAGCCACCTTATCTTCCTTGACGTAGTGAAAAAGATAACTGAGATGAGAATAAGTGAGTTTGGAATTTTCGGGTGGAATCTTGGCCAATATTTGTTCCGTAACTTCTGAAAAATTACCAGCACAGGCTGCATGTTTGGCCAGGACGGTCGTCCCTCGAGCGATAACCGTATACAGAATCGGCATCTTTATTCCCCAATTATTAATTCCTCTATTAATTCCTCAATTAATTCCTCAATTAATTCCTCAATTAATTCCTCAATTCCTTCCTTCTGCCCAATAATTAAGATATTATATCCAATTCCCAGCTATAAAACAGACAACCTTTCCGATCCCTTTTTATTCCTCTCTCCCTGTTGATCAATAATAAACCCCAAATATTACAACAACACTCTTCTAAAATAAAAACAACTCATGACTCAACGTTGTCCATATAATTTTATGATAAGCCTCTTATCAAAACCTGATAAGCCTCTTATCTCCTCTGGACTTGATGCGTCATTATCATCTTCATATCCAAAAACTTACCCGTATAATAACAGGAGGACCCTCCTATCTCAAGCCCTACTTTTTTTAAACCCACTACTTTTTTTTAATCCTCCTAATCCTATCCTAAATCTAATCCTTCAAAATCTTTAAGGCTTTCAAGTTATTTTTTTAGGTATTATACTGAAAAAAACCTCCTTTTTTGTATAAAAATGTATAGTTTTTCAAAATAGGAAGGATTATTAAATATAAATAAATAAATTTAACTGGATCCTTCCTTCCTGTATATTTATAAAATAATGTAATAAATACGCAGTTAAGACTTAATATAGAGTTGACTACACATCAAACAACAACTCTAGAGAGAGATGGATGGAGAGTAGAATGTATATTTATTTACAGGATTAGTTGATTAGTTAATCTCCAAGTATAAAATAAAACGTAGTAAATAAATAAACCAATGTCCTTTATTTTATTATGTGAAAAAGGATTGTCCTTTAATCCTTCCCTCTTTTCTACAATATTCTATACAGAAGAATTGAGAATTGAAAGTCGTATTGGAGATTTGAGAATCAAACAAACCCACTTTACTTTCTGTGTCTTTCTCAGCTTTTTTATTCCTATTTTTCTCTGCATAATAATAATCTTTTTTCAATTGTATTTTTTATCATGGAAATTCAAGGTTAATGAAGGGTTTAGTTCTTAGTTTGGGATTGTCTCTCAAGGCTGCTGTCACTATTCCCTGTTTTTTTTTAGAATTCGAGTGCAAAATTGGGATGTTTGAGGGAAAAGAAATGTTGTAAAAGGTCAAATTATCCATGAAATTGTAAAAGAGGCTTAATTTACAGTTATTCCTAAATTCAGAAACAACTTAATGACTTTTTTTAGCATGTGCTCTGCTACTTTGGTTTTTTTTGTCCATAGTCCATCTCCTCTCACGTATTTTATAAGTTTATACTTTGATCCTAAAAATGGAAAATAGACGTCCGGGGGTTGTATTTTAGGATATGCGGTGGTAATTAATTACGGAGTAGAAAAGAATTAGAAAACATTTTGATTTAAATTGCTGTGTAATTTAATTTCTGATAATAACAGGAGCAAAAGAGTGTATATCCTCTTATTACAAGTTTTCACAATCAAGTTAAAATAATTTAATTATTGCAATGTAAGTTTGCATTCGTGTATGTTTTAAGTAATAATTAAAAATCATTCAGTAAGAAACATAGGAAAAGACATTTAGCATATTTCATGCAAGTTATTATTCGTGAGTAGCTTGCTTAACTAGTCCAACTCCACACATCCAGAATCTTCCTAATATTGTCATTTAAAATTATGTTATAGGGCATTTAATTTATTATAATAAAGCGATTTTAATATGCAGCAGGCAAAGAGTTTTTTTAAAAAGGATAATTTCTACGGTTATAAATATAGTTCTTTGTACCTAAACTGGAAACGAGGCTTTTTTTTACAAAATACAACTAAATCTGAATAATGAAGTAGTCAAATTCTGGGAGAGGATTATATAAATATTAATACATAGATTGTTAGAAGTACCAGCATCTTACACAAACTAGACGACAAATTCAATGTAAATTATAAAAGTTGTTAACTGACACGATAAATATCCACCTAATGTAGTGAAACTAGGTAGTCTAATAGGAAATAAATTGCATTTGTAAGTTAGGGAATAAAGGTACACGCGTGTATAACAGTGGTTTAAGAAACTGACAAGCTTTTTCGGTGAAATATTGTTCGCTCACATATTTTCAGTCGTCTTTCAAAAGTTTACAATGTATGCGTTTTTACAAGCAGACTTTGCTATAAGTATAATTGTATTTTAGCAGTGTGTGTGTGATATAAAGATTGTACTTTCCTCCTTGCACAAGAGTATTCAGTCTAATATCTAATATTGTGTTTCTAAATGGTTGTGTGTTGATTATTTCATATGGTAGTTATTTTCACTTTAGCAATAATTGTACAAGAACACTTGATTTCATACGAAAAGTCTAAGTCAAACAGGCTTGGATTTTTTCTATCCATTCCTGAGCTGAGAATGCATCACTGGCACAAAAGTTGTAGACTCTTCTTGTGGTGCGAATCTAAACCCAAGAATCATTCCCATGATAATTTATTATGGAATTCATTCAAGAATATAAATACAAAAATTACTCACATCAAAGAAACATTTATCGTCAGATTTTTTCGGAGCCCCCGGAGCAGGGGTTCCACAAGTTGCACTATGAACCTCCGAGAGTTCTAAAAATTAAAAACTGCTTTTAAAATACGACCATAGATATGAGGATAGGTTATAAGTATCAAGGAATTTGAACAGTCTAACCTATCTTACCGATAAACCCTTTTGAATGTGAGTCTTCCATTGCATCGTAGTATCTCAGTTGATGTTTAATTGAATCCAAAACAAACCATCGCTGCTTCCATCCCTTCAACAGGGCACCTCGCTTGAACAAGTATCCTTCGTGAGTTCGGTCTTCTCTTACAGTCGAAGAAAAATCATCGTAGTAGCTTGGGTGAGAATTTTGCAGTGATGGCGTTCCTACGTTTGAAGGACATGAAGTTAGCACATAATCTAATAAATAATCTTTTACTTTTGTTTTAGCTTATCGGTACAGGACTTACGAGAAGAAACAGAAGCCGAGTCTGAAGCTACGTGGGTTTGCGGAGATCCAGTGTTAATCATATTATCCGATCCTCCTTTGCCGTACTTTCCTCCACATTTGGGCACACCGTCAGCGCATTTCTCATGACATTTGACCCCACATTCACCACATTTTAAACCGGTCTAGTAGTTTAAAAAATAGGTTAACAAATAAATGGACATGGTAAAATAGCCGTGTTAAATTGGCTGATCGCCCAGTCTGATTACCTTTCCTAGTAGAATTGTAGAGCAAGTATCACAGTTTGTAAGCGTAGTAAAAGTATGTTTATCAAAACGGTGTGCATGAGTATACATATTGGAGAGATCGGCAGACCTGACCAGCTTTCCGCGCACTAAAATATCCATGGTTGATTTCTTATGCAATGATCTTCCTAGGGCACGGACTTGTTGAGTTGTGATTGAAGGTTCACGCATTAGAGTTGGTACGTTGTCTCCAAGGACTTCAAGTTTGTCCCAAATCTGTTTCCATTTCTGTGGCAGTCGTCCTTTATCCACTTCAAGCTGATAATACTTACTCAAGAGGTGTTTGTATGCGTCGGGAATGTGATGATCCACAATATCATACCTACAATATTCATATACGTCACTTATTACCAGGCTTTCACAAGGATTCAACCCTCGATCATTCCGTCTACTATGATTCCAACATACCCGGCCATTACACATTTTCTAATGTCCTTTGCTCCTTCAGGAGGTTGATCTTCATCTCCATGCGTATCTGAATAAGCCACTTCAAAGTCATACGACGCTCCGAGTGCAAGATCTTCACTTGTGTAGTAATCCCAGATTTCTAAAACGGACGTATGCCGCATCGGACGAAGAATCTGGAGAACAGAAATTATTTATTTCTTACAAGACGACCACCCCTATATGAAGTTTTATCCCAGATTATGATGTTACAAATCCTACTTGAGAAGAAGCAGTTTTGGTATATTTAAAGTTGTAAAATACTGGGGATTTGGCATTATGCTTTTCCACGTACTCGAAGATGGATAGACCAAACCCTTGATTCTGGACACTAGAGTTCCCATTTCTCCCTGTGATGATTGGAAAAAAGTATGCATGAATATATTAATAAATTTGCCCATTTAAAAAGAAATCTGCAAATACAGTTTACCAGAAGACATACACATGTAAAGATTTTCATCATCTGATCCATTATCAACTCCTTTATAGGGTCGTGGTAGGGACCCTCTCTTATCATCCACAGCCATGAACCCATATTCACCTCTTTCTAGCTCGTTGTCAGCAAGAAACGTTCTAAATCTTCCAGAAACCGACTGGTAGGCTAGGAATTTGAGAAAATACTGATTGAACTCGAACGACAGTGGGAATTGGGTCATAATTTGATGAATGATGTCCAGAAACTGAAGAAAGATTGGTGCAAATCCTGGATTAGATGAAGGTCCTTCACTCCCAGTCATATTGTTTCGATTAGAAAATCGATGACCAAATCCAAGCCATTCTTTATCCAATAATGTGAGAAACCCTTCAACCGTTCTGTAGTAAGGATCAAGACATATTTGGGCAATAGACACCACCTAGAAAAAATGTTTATCTTATACCCATTCTGTGTCTGCATAAAGGGTTAACAAATTTTTTGACTCCAGCCTAACGTTGACATACCTGAGTCGTTATGTCTGAACCATCTTCCAGACAAAGAATCACGGACGAACCTTCATCAATGAGATCAACAACAGCGGCAGACAGCCACATAATAGTGGATAACTGGTTTAACCAATCAGTCGCCTCTACACTTTTCAGAAAAGCATTCTCAGGATCCGGACCAATGTTGCTGGGAAGGCAGGCTCTCATCAGTTTCTTAAAAGATGTTCTTGTCTGTCGAACTTCGTAAAAGTCCACGGGAACGTACTCTATTTTTGAGTGTGCATCCGTCTTGATTCCCTAAAATAAATCAAGGTATGATTTACTATTAACTAAGAAACGTTCCACAAGAAATTTATTGACTAAAAATACCTTAATTTGAGACTTTTCTCCAAAAATATAAAGGGCAGCCTTTTGAATTCTTGGAATCCCATCAATTTTATAGGGTTCCTTTTCAGCCATATGATTAGAAACAGTTGTATAAGGTTGGGTGGTTGGTGAGGGTTGAGAAAGATTTTTCCGTGGACGAGCAGTTGTCCAACTTCCATTTTTTATTCCTTTTCCTCCACTGTTTCTGTTCATAACATGCATTAAGAAAACTATTAAGATAATATGGAACTCTTTGGTATAAATAAATAAACAGTGGGTTTCATAGCAGCAAACTAAGCTTACATGCCATTTAAACTTTATAGACTCGACGCTAATTAATTAATTAATATAGTAGGCTCAGTTGAGTAAGTAATAGTAATAAGTAAGTGGGTTAAGGTACAGTTAGTCCAGCATTCTCTTTTCTCTTTCATGGGAATCTTTTTGTCTCTTAAACTCTCTTTCTCGTCAGGTGCACCACAAAAAATGGAACAAGCAGATAGAATTACAATTGTTGGGGAGTAAATAAAAAAGCAGTGCATGTGTCAAATAAAAAACCAAGTGAATTTGTAAATATTAGAGGAAAGGTTCATTGTGCATGCATGCCAAGAAAAGTGATTAGTTTTAGTAGGTGCATGCGGATGGGTTGACACTGACCATGAAACATTCTCTCGAAAGGAGAAAAATATGGAATAGCTGGACATCTGGACAGCCACTTACCCAGCATACCTCAGGGTGTTCATCGCTTTCATAAATGGATTTCCCTTCCTACCAACTTCTGGAGTTATCTGACTATGGAATCCAAGATGTTGATCAGTTGCCAAATGCTGATGATTTCCACTAGGTGAATAGAGAGAATCGAGACTCAAAGTGCTTTCACTCATGGCCCAAGGGGACCCAGGTTTGACAACAGCAAGCGGTGTTGCGTTGACTATTGCTCGGAGAAAGTTTTCATGCTCCACATGAGCAGTTGTCTCATTAACTCCTCCGCCTCCTTTGGAAATAAATAAACTCGTATCAAAACCCCTCTTCTTAAGCTTCGGTAAATATTGCCTCATGCTATTATTGCGTCAATCCTACCAGAAGGATGAGAATGTCCCTTCAAAAAGGCCATCAACCCTTTACTATTGAACGAGGCACCTCGGACAAGTAACGCCCTTGTCCGTGGGTGCTTCCAAGTAATAACAGGAAATCGGCCACCTCGATAGCATCTTGCAACTTTCTTCACACTTTCCTCCGTTATTAAATTGGGAACCACAAGAAGGGCAGGGTAAGAGCGGCACACGGCGTAGTTGTAGCAGTTTGAAAAAGAAATCCTGAACGACTCAGCCTTAGATAATATCGTTGATGCGCTTAAATTAACTGTTTTGTGCAATGTTCCAAGGCCCATTCGTTTCCAGTCTTTGTAATAACTTCTCTCCATTAGGCGTTCCATGCTTTTTGCATCGTTTGCAGGATTTAATGTAGAGCTTAGAGTTGAATGAGGGAACTCATCATCAGAAACTGAAAATCGGAATATCCTTCATTAGCTTTATTGGTTTTAATTTCATTATAACAAACAGTGTTAGTTTTAGTACTGAGTAGGATATATTTAAGATAGCAAGCTAGAATAAGATCAGGAGAGTTAGATGTCAAAATACTTACATTCTTGTGACAGAGATTCCACTAATGAAGAGGCAGAATGAATAAGAAAAACAGATTTGTTTGATGGAAAACAGATAGAGTAAAAGCATATTGAGAATAGGCATAAGATACTCAACGAAGGATGAAATTCATACAATCAAACTAGGAATATTGATTTTGTTATTTGTTTTAGTACGGGATGTAAATTCAACTCACGCGAAACATCATCCCCATCGAGATTTTCTCTCGAGGGTGGACTGGGTTTTAAAGGACTAGTAGCACCCGTTTGGTATTTCGAACTCAAAGCAGGAAGCGTTCCTCCGTTACCGTGAGTCCAACTTTTCAGCACATATTTCTGACGTTTAGACGGTTTAGGCTTCAATCCAGCTTTCTTTGCCGTGTAATTTATGGCCTTTTTCGTAAACCCCCTAGGTTAAATAATACGTTCATTAGCTCCTGATTACACAATAATAATAATTGTAACCAACTCCATCCAAGTGAATGGAAGGTTTAGGGATGATTGAATGCGTACTTTAGCGTTGTGTTTTTATCCTTTCCTGTGTTAAGAGGCGCAGCTGGAACGATTTGCTGGCCGGCAAAGGCAAAATATCCAAAAATATCTTGAGGGTGGCGCATTTTTCCCAACGTTTTTCTAAAAAGATCGATGCTGTCACTACTAACCTCTTCATCGAAAGCTAGCTTCATCAACTATAGAAATTAAGTTACAATTTTCTTTTTTTAAATCTCTACAAATATGAAGTAATATTACACCTGAGAGTTCAACTAACTAAATAAATACTAACTTGAAATGTCGCCGATCGAAGTTGCAACCCTTCTTGAAGCAATTGATCCAAATGAGCCAGATATTGAACCGTGATTCGCTTCTCTTTCGTCAAGGAAGTGATGGGAATCGATCGAATAACAGTTTGTTCACAGGCTATATAATAATACACAATATTCCAATATTTATCCTAAGCAGTTACCGGGTGATACTTAATTCAGAATTTTATAAAACTACCATAAGGATCACAAGGGGTTCCTTTGAATATCAGTCTATAGTTGGTGAAAAATAAAGCCCCTTCTGCAGGCAGAATAACCGGCCCACCCATACTTCCGCCTGTACCATCTTCTCTCCCATCTGGCAAGAGATAAACTCGAATGCTGTCCATTATCATGACTTCTCCGGATAATAATGCTGGATTAGGTATCTTGGGCTGAAAAAAGAAGAAATTAATAACTGGAGTAAATTCTCAAGTTGAGATCATTCACGTTTCATTTATTTGTCCCCCTTACCTTCTGTATCGGTGGAAGCCGCTTTGTCTCTTTATAAACGTTCTCACAGTCTTCAATATGCATATCTACGCAAGTAGATACCATTCCATGAGTTCTTCTAATGTAATCCTCAGAAACTCCTCCTTCAGTGCACACCTAACATAGGTCAGGTCAGGTTGACAAAGTTATTAAAAAGTAACTCCCAAACCAGTCAGTACAAAAACAGCAAGACACCAACGTACGTACCTTATCTATAAACCTGGCAATAAATTTCTTCACAGATGTACCAGATTCAAGGTATGTTTCCTGATCTTCAAATCCCGACTCGCCACCGAGGCTGTCACTCTCCGCCATACTAAATAGCAACCGCAGTTAGTACCACTTATCCTATTTAATTAAAAATTAATTATAAATCAGCCCACCTTGTTATGTTACTTGCTCTTTCTTCGTCAATTCCAAGCTGATTAGAATCCTTCATTCTTCTTGTAGGAGTATCTAAAGGTACGAGCATGTATGTCATTCGACTCAAAAAATGCACAGCTTGCGCAACAATGGTCGATTCTTCGATTGTCAGCAAGCTTTTCATTTTTTCTAAACAAATCAATTCAAATTAACTAACAATAAAGCCTCGGACTCAACAAGAAGGTGTACATATATCTCATATTAAACTTTTAAACTACCTGCATCAATATTGGGAGACAATCTCATTTGCTCTGCTGCTATATCTAAAGCTGAGTACTGGGATGACTTATCATAATGTGAGTCTACATCAATGCTACCACGCTGAAAGTAAATACACACGGACATAAAATTTAATGCGTAAATCACATTTAATCTATTATAAAGTCTTTTCTTCATAATAAGATTGGGGATTTACCCGTCCATAATTTGAGATCACAGAATAGTTACTACTTTGTAGAGAGCTATCTTTAAGAGGTAAATATAATTTTTTGATTTCTTTTTCAACTTCAGTGTAAAAAACACTTTCCCAGAATTGTTGGTTTTTCCAAACAGGATGTTCCTAGAATTATAGTAATTTAATATCCCAATTTACTCACTAAATACGTAAACTTTAACAAGGAAATATTAACCAACTGCTTTACCAACCTGGATACAAGTATAGGCGAATTGCTTTACATTCGTGCACAGTTTTCTGTAGAATTCACAAGCCAGCGGTAACAAAGCTGCGGCTATTCCATGTTCGTCCATTACACCACAGTCCTTAAAGGGAAATTGACCTTTGTTATTCACTGGTTAATGTAGCCGAAGGGATAAACCACTGAGAAAGTTTAAAACTCACTTTTACCTGCAGAGCACAGTGCATTAATTTGACTACCATATCAAACTGTTGTGCATTCAGAACAGCCTTAGCACCCGTTATATGAGAGCCTAATTCTTTACAAAGTACCAGCTTTGCTGCGTGACTTTTTAAAGCTCTTGTTACTGCATGGAAACTTTTCCTTGCGTCGGATATCTTATTTTCAAAAATGCACGTTATGCAATTGCGAAGAACCTTAAAAACAATAAAGTTAAGTGTTATTATCCTACAGTACAACTATTAATTTTACACTTTCAACAACAAAAGTCAAATGTTATTCACCTCCAGTCTTCGTGCCGAGTTATCAACAATTTGTTGATGGCGAGGATCTAAAAGTTCACATGCCTTATGACCTAATGGTACGATTCGGGGCTGGTTTAGTTTTGGAACACTATTGTATCTACAGATAAAAGGAATAGCAATCAGGATAAATAGATTGTTTACGTTAACTCAAATTCATACTAGATAGTAAATTGTATTCACCTGGCTAGAGGCTGCCTGCTTATTCCTTCGTTAATTAGCTCCTGAACGATTGTCGTATTTAAAGTTGGAAATTCTGTGACATGAATTCGTGTATGGGCTCCATCGGGTGGTTTCATAATTTTTGGTACATACTGCTGTGCACTTGGATTTTCATTTCCCATTAACTGAGACGCTAGCTCCTGTTGGAATGAATTTTACATTACATAACCACTAACCCTCTTTAACCCACAACTTCATCTTATTAGAAAACGCTATTTTTAAAATGCGTACTTGAACGTGCAGTAGTATCAACTTGGGGTCTTGGAACTCCAGTTTCTGTTTTTCAGGAAGTTCGTTGTAGAGATCATCCCAAATATCACAAGATCGCCAGGGTGAACCTCGCTCAGATATAAACTGATTAAAAAACATACAGTCCAGCAATCTTATCACGAACTCGCAATCCATCATACCTCTCTGACCTAAAAATTTCGCCTGGAAATATTGATACAAATATTACCAAGTTTTCAGACCACGAATCATAAATTTAGAAATGGGAACTGATGAGTTTAAAAGAAGTCCTACCTTATGAAAACTTATGACGGATTTTGGATGAATACGTATAATGACAAGGCAAGATCTATATCCTTGAAAAAGTTGAGCAAACATTCGCAGAAAAACGGCTCTGATTTCTTTATCAAGTGTCATAGGGAGAGAGTTTTTGACCACTAAAGGAGGAAATGCAAAATCGGCCGAAACCAGTTCAGGATGCAAAACCATAGACAAGAGATCTTGAACTTGGGTTCCGAGAATGTCTGGCAATGTAGGGATGCAAATCCCATCAGGAACTGTGATTGAGCCGCCATCAAGATCGGCTACGAGAACATCCATCTAAATAACATTCAAAGTTCACCATCATTATCAAAGATCACAAAAACAACCACTTGTCAAATGCTGAGTAGATTAGCATACCAAATCGGAGCATTCTGACCGTGCTGATGAGTGAACTCCAATTATAAAAGGTGTTGGCGAACAGGCAACTTCAGTGATTGAAGACGGAAGTAGAGGAACGTAAACATGAGAATATTGGAAAGGGAACATCAACGCTGTCAACGCGTGGCAAGCGTCCGTCAGTCTGGTTATACTATTGGAATGGAATAAAATTTTCTGCTCCGTCATCACAGCACAAAAGAGTATTAACACGTTGTTTATGCCTGCAAAGTAAATTTTTTATAGTTGGTCTATTTATTTCATACATTAATAATACAAAACTACATAGTAATAAACAACTTCCAAGCTTTCGAACCTAGTTGTTGGAATAACTGTGAAACTGTAGAGTTCGTCACCGGAATGGAAGAGTTTACAGGGGGTTGCAGGGCTTGTCGATCTCCACCCCCAATACTAAATCTAATTTGTTGTCCTCCACTTAACGGTACTTGTACATGGCCCAGAACACTTCCAACCAATGTTTCTAATGGAGTTCCCATGTTTTCTGAATGAACCGTGTAGATTGTACCCAAACAGTGCTAAAAAGGCAAAGAATTACATGACAAACCTTCCAAACTATAACTACAATAAATTCTATCCAATAATAGACAATTACCCGTAGAGTTTCAATTTGATAAAGACGAGACATTAAGACGAGACATTTAGGGGCGTACATTATAGTATGATGATGACCCGAATACTTCATGACTGACGAACCAAAAGAGACAGAAAAGCCGTCCCCAGACCCATCAATATCTTCTTCCTGTTTTTTAATTACAAAAATAATTAATTGTTCCGTATTTGTTCCGTATTTGTTCCATATTTAGTATAAAAATTAAAACAATTACTTCATCCGTCGGCTGCGATGGAGTTATAGCCACTGGCTCGTGAAAACTGAGACAAGCACAGAAATGACGGTTCCCATTCATATCCGTGAGAACGGAGACAAAAAATTTGGGTTCCTGTCTCTCATTTGACAAAACCCACCCTTGTGGTTGACAGAACTACAAAACATGAAGTCGAAACATTGGAAAAATAAACATAAATAAAAGATTGTCTTTAAAAAAAACAGCATCATAACTCACTAATTCAATTTCGGAAATAAATGGCACATCTTCCCAGTCCTTTGTTGGGAAACGTTGGAGGATTATTCCCCTTCCGTGAGCCCCTTCTAAAATAATTATAAATCTCTTTACGTTAATTCTTAGAACATGATAACCAACCCTGAACCTTATCTTCTTTCGGATAATACTAAAAATAACCTTACTTTGGCCATCACTCCTATAGCCAACCACCACAAAGTAGTCTGCCAGCCGAATGGTTGGTATTTGATTCCGAGTTGAAATAACTCCACTATGAAAAATAATAATTCTTTAATTTCCACCAATCACTTATCATTTCATGATGGATTTTTAATAAATTAAAACTTACGGTTCTTCATGATTCATTCTGTTCTTATGCTTGAACGTTTCTTTGTTTCGACTCCAACCGATTATCTCATCCTCTGTACAACCAAGATCCAATTCTTCATCTAGTAAATCTCTCTCCACCTGAAACGTCATTTCAAAATAGTTCAGGTCAAAACTAAATAAAGTTCAACTTTTTCCTTTATAAAAATCAAGCAGCCTACAACTTGAACTAAAAAAAATGTAGTCTGGCATAAAGATCACACTTAAAATGCCATACAATGCTATTAGTATTTTAACGGCATACTTCAAATCCCATCCTGCTAGTAAAAAGTAAAAAGATCCTCAAAAAGTCACAAAGCCTAACGAAAAATGGAAAAGAAACCGAGAAGGCCTTCTTCCTTAAAAAAAAAAAGTGGCAGCCAAAAAAACAAGAAAGCAATCCGAATCCACTCAAAAAGCTGTTTAATAACATTCGTCTTGCTTGTAATTTTTTTAACAGCTCAAGTAAAGAAACCAACAGAAGTCAAATCTGGTTTCGGAGATTTTGGATCCTTTTTTTTAGCCGTCTGGTAAAAAGGTCTCTCTAGATAACGGAGGATGATGATGATTTGGTTCTTAAAATAAAACGTGTTGTAAAATCCACAAATGGACTGGTTAAGTACCGGCTAATGTAAACAGAGCCGACCGACGGTGGAGTTTGTCCATCAGTTAGATAGTTTTTTTGACCTATGTTTTAAATATAGACCTCAATTTGGAATATTTGGGATAAATACAGTAACCAGATCCATTAGCCTTCTTCTTTGCTTTGCATATGCATGCAAATGCAATAGATTTAACTCCAAGTAAAGTACTACAAGTCTACTAAAAGTCAATAGCTCTTCTGATAAGATTCTATGTATCCTTCCTAAAAGCACACGAGTATCGTTAAGTGTTCAAGCGAGAGCGAATAATGGGAAAAAGTAGGCAGGCATTCACCAATTTGGTACACTTTTCATTCGGCCACTTCAATTAAACTCTTTTTGTCTGCTCTTTTCACTTTTTTTTATGCATGCTTTACTTTTTAGTTGCAGGGCTTTGTACAGTTCCAATCCCTTTTATTCCCCATTTATCTCTTCTCAGTTATTTTGTAAATGCAATTACTACTACAAACCAAGCAAAGCAAATAAAATCTCTCGTGCGTTTGTCTGTGGGACGGAAACGACCTTTTAGGAACTTCTTTCTGAGAGCTTCTAGGAAATATAACTACAAATTCGATGACATAATACTATATAAGGGTCAGCCCCCATTAAAGAAGAGGGGGGGGGTTGATTTGATAATAATCTGGATTCATATCATATCTTCATATCCAACCCTTTTTTAAAAAGACAACAATTTCAGATAATAAAAGTAAATGTTTTTTTTATTAGGAAGCTCCTACGAAGAGAACAGACTTTTAATAAACTGTCCGTCCGTAGAATGGAAGAATTCATCCATACATCCTGTAAATAGTTGAACACTATCCGTCTTTTTTAAAAGCCAATCAATACTACATTCCAGCTTGTCGCACGCAGCCATTAAGATCCCTGTCATGTCATTCATATTCATATTAAATTAAATGGTCCATGTTTAACAAAACGCTCTAATATATAAAAAAAACCGTCTGTTACTGCATCATTGTATAATCAATCCTGACTCTAGTGACCAAGCAAAAGCACTGCAGTCTTTCTAATTTATCTCTCTCTCTCTCTCTCTAGGAATTATCTCATGGATTTCCCTTCCGTTCTTAGTCATTTAATAATTTAACATCATCAAACAGAAACTAGACTTATGTCGGAGAATTAATTAACTTTAGTTTATATATTTAGTTCATATTGCTTAGAGCAAGAAGTAAAAAAAAGTAGCCAAGAAGTTATGAGTTGTAGGCAAAAGAGGCAGTTAGGAGATAGATCCTTGGACCTAGCAAAAACCCACGTCTTCATTTCTTTTCTTTGGGATCTTGTTATTAAATCCTGTAAAAAATCTCTTTAGACGGAAGAATGAGAAAGAGGGTGATTTGTTCAACTCAAACTCGTGAATCTTTTTCCATTCCTTTTACAAGATTCATACATTAAAACTTTATGCCCATCCATCTCTCTTTATGCAGAAAAATCATATTCGTGTAAACTTTACGCTAACGCTATTATTATTATGATTATGAAAGAGGTAGGTAGATTTACTGAGGTTGCTGCCGAAGAAAATGCTTAACTTCCTCTCTATATTTTCCTATTTATTCTGTACCTAGCGTGATGAAAATAATAAATAAATCATATCATCAACCTATCTATCTATTTCCCTTGGCTTCCATATCCAAATTCCATCCAACTGGACTGGATAGATATTTTTTAATATGTTCTTCAATCCTTATTCTTTCCTCCTATAATTATTATCCTCCATCATTTCGCTGGAGGAGTAGCCAAAGTAAAATAAAAACCTGACTAACTGACTTTCGTCATGAATGTGGAAAATTCGTAACGAGTAACCAAACCACTAACCTAACTTCAACAAAACCTCCTTATAAGAACCAACATGAAGCTTAGATTATCATATCACCATAAACGCTAACTCTCCTGCCTTCCTTCCCTTGTAAATCTTCCCTTAAGCTTGAAATAACTATTATTTTTGCGGAGATGATGCAACCATAAACCAGATTCACATATTGTCCATCCAGAGAAGTACCTACTAGCACAGATTATGCTTAGCAAAAATAGACTTGAGATAAGGATTTGTTATGCGGGTATTACGGGGGAAAACCTGTTAGCTAGGAGATAGGAAATAATAATGTAGCCTCTGCTTGTTAATTATTATGCATGCAGGTAGAATAAGTATAGAAGTAATCCCAAAATCAAAGTGAGTAAAGTTAAGTTCCAAGCTAGGCAGCACCCGCAGTTCAAAAAGTTCCAATCAGATTTTTGGATAACGAAGACAGCTTTTTGATCAAAATTAATATTTAATTCCTGACCCATTTTCTGACCATTAATGTGAATAATACTCAGCCAGGCCTTTACTTGCACTCAACTAATGTAGCGTGGTGGAAAAAATCTTTTTAACAACCTCAAAATGCTACCAATTCAATTTAAATATGGTAATTATTGATCTGATAATTCATACCGAAGACTATAAAATTATGAGTGAGATATTATAGGAGGACCAAGGCAAAGCCATCTTTTTGGTCTGCAGCTTTCACTTTTTTACAACCGTATCTTTCCTAATGACACAACAATCAATGTCGTTAGCAAAATCATTCATGGCTAACTATTTTGTTTAATTTAAAACCGAAAAAAGAAACGGCAAGCTATGGCTGTTATGGTTAGAGGTTTGAAAGAATAAATAAAATTCCCGTGCTTTTTTCCCAAAAACCTTTCAAACCGGTTTAATTTACAATCATTCTAAACCACAGACCTACCTACCCTATTTCCGGAAATTACTCCTCCTGGAAGAAAATCCCCCTATCCTTTCCACGTTAAAAATTAAAAGTAGCCCTATCTTCCCCATGTTAAAAGTTTTTTCAATTTTTGCTTTGAAAAATTAACTCCCCCGGGAGAGTAATTTTCGGAAATACGGTATACTGTTATTACGTACTAACGCCTACAACATTGGAAAATATATATTCAAAAGTAAATTTCTCCAAAATCTTGAAACTGAATGTCAGAACATGAAAAGACCGAGCTGGAGGAACCGGGATAGTTTTACAGGAATTTGGTCTTGGTAAACTACGGAAAGTAAACTTGACTTGACCTTTGACTAGTTTGAAAGATGTTTGATGAAATGCAAAGAAAAGATAAGTCTAACCTGGCCAAGCAGTTCTTCATGATAAAACTGATTAGGGTAAAGTCAGCAGACTAGCAGTAGCACTTTAGTTACATTATGCTTAGATAAGCTAAGATAATTGGATTTATTATTGTGCACTAAACACAAATTCAATTTAATTTCAACATACATGAAGATCAAGCTGACGTTCCAAGTTTGCGATGTTTAAGTCATAAAACTGCCTCACATATTGAACTTCCATCTTCATCTGATTTTTCACTGTGACATTACTGTGCATTCTGTCTTGAATTTAACAACGTAGAGTAGTAGTAGTTGTAGTAGTAGTAGTAGTGCTGTAGATTGTAGTAATAGTAACAACAGTATCAGTTAGTCGAGAAAAGTTCACCTACCTAGCAAGCAATAATCAATCTACAATTTCAAATGTACAATTCAGTAACAAATATTGGAAAATTCAAGAACTAAATACATCAAATACTTGGAATAAAACATTTCAGATTTCATTCTGCCAGTCGAATGAATTCTTTTGCAAGCCTTCGCCCTACTTTTCCGTCTCTATTGCCCTAATCTATCCTAGACGCTTCAGTCCTCACTTTAAATACTTTTCTATATATTTTCTATTGTAACATCATTCATGAACTAGGAAGGTAACCCAACATTTTGAACATGGAATGATTGACTATTTTTTAGGGATTCACACAAAAAAAAACGGTGAGAAAGTGGAACTAACTAGCACTAGCTACTGCAACTGCACGAAGAATCGAGTACAAATATAAAAATACGCACGAATAACTATGATAATAATGGATAATGCTTAGGTAGAGCGTAGAGCCGAAAAACTACAGTAACATTAGAGACAGACGCTTATAAGAACGCTTCTTGCTAATGGGTTAAAAATGAGGTCGGAAATGAGTCAGATTATACCAGACCAGAACGGAACCTTTCCTGTCACCTGCCACTACTTTCTGTATCATTTTTGGGTCTATTTTACTTCCCTGTCAAATGTCAACTACTGGGAAACTGTCGTCTACTACTCCTACTATTGAGTATCACCACTCAACCATAGTATTAAAGGATATGAAGGGGTGTGGCCAAGCGGGGCCTGCTTAACATGTAAAGGATAGGGCCTATATGGGGAATTGGAGGGGGTATATTCGTACATTGTAAAACTAGGGGATACAAATGTACCCTCGTACCCCCAGTGGTTGCGCCTATGACCACGGCTTAAGTAATCTCAAGGAACGAAAAATACCCATACGATAGAAAGGAATTAAAGGGCTTAACCTCGAGATGAGACGTTACTTAATAATTGGCATTTGATGGCTTATTAAATCAATTTCCATTAATGTAATTTCCTATGTTTGCTTTCTTGCTGTGCTATGTACGTCCTACATAGTTTATCTATTTTATGTCCACAGATGTATGCTATTGCTATGCTACTTGCTCAACTTTCAAGTGATTAGCATGCCGGCCGGCCGGCTAATTAACTTATCGGAGTTTGATAAATTCTTAAAACATAAATAGGAAATAGGATTCCCATTTTTCATAAATCTTACTACAACTTCCAAGTACAAAATTAAAGGTTTGGATAGAGAAAGTCCGAACTTACTTACCATGAGCAGAACTATAAGCCGTTGATGGAGATGACAAGTACAATTCCATTCAAGCCTATTTACTCAGTGCGATATTTTTGTTAGCAACTACGTTTAGTGTGCGATACGGAAAGAACTAACAATCTAACTCACTTTCACTACAGATTTTAAAATTAATTCACAAATATTCCTTTCTCTGGCACTTTTATCCACGAATTTAAATCCGAACTACGATAACCGTTCTTTTTCCTTGGGTTAATTTCAATTTCGAATTGGATCCCCGATATTCCTTCACAGAGATCAGATCCACCTCTTTTCCAGCTATTCTTTTTCCAATTGTCAATATCCTCAATCCGGTGGTCTATTTAGCTTCCTACAACTGGCTTCTTTAGAGAGTAAAGTTGTCAGATATTTTACATTTCATAAACGAGCAACAGGAAGTCGTTCGTAAAGTTGTATAATAAAACAGGACAATCACAATATAATATTCAACCTACGAACACTAAAATATCTAATAGTTGCAACTGCAGCGTAAGTATGAACAGCGGCTGATAAGGTTCCAAGATCCGATCCCGATGATTTGTCCTTATCAAAATCTAAACCCTCGTATTCCAAAAATAGAGCGATGTCCACGTTTCTTCAGATCAGAATATAAATTTGCACCTTTTTCGGTTCATTTCCCAGCGTAAATAAACTATTGGAGAATAACGACAAACAATATAGAAATCACTTAATCAATCACAAACTTTTAACTCTTCAACATCCATTCATCTTCTGTGCCGGAGTGTCTGCAAAAAAATTAAAATAAACACAATTAAACAATACATTCAATTTTTCATGAATTAAATCATGTTTTTTTTTCAAACTCAATAATTCGACACTGAAATATCATCGCTTTTTTAAAATCAATGAAATTCAACTTTTTTGACCTTTTCTAAAAATCCAAATTCTGACTAAATAAATAATACAAAAAAGTAATTACAATTCCTATTAAAAAAACAGGCTAAAAGTTCCATATAAATATATTTTTTAACAGGAAAAAAATCCGTTTCGATTGAATCCATCCAAAAGGTCTAACCCGTCTAGTCTGATGATAAGTAAAATTAATTTCTTTAAAAATGATAATAAAAAGCCAAATTATCCCCAAATTCTATTCTAAATTCTATAATTAATTACTCAACAAATAAATAATAATATTATGGAGGAAATACTATTCCAATTTACCAATAATTTGTCCATCTATCTCTGCCTATTTTATGAATCATCTCGTCTAGAAAAAGAAGAGCTCAAAGGAACCGCAAACTAACTAAAACTTGGGATTTTTCAATGTTAATTTCAACTAAAATATAATCAACAACAATCATCACAATTCACACAACTACCTACCTACCTACCTACCTACCTACCTAGATCTGCATTAAAAATTCAACCTTTTTTTTACTACCCCAAATCCTCGCCCATATGCCGCGGGTTATGTACAGAAAAACAAATGTTTTAAAGCACATTTAACAAGGGAGAACTACCCGTTAACATGTGAAGGATAGGCGTGCGGCGTAATTAACGAGGGCGGTGTCTGGCCAAGGATTTAGGATGTAGTAGCTTAATGTACCTTAATTTATTTTTACAACTGCACTGCAACTGCTGCTGCTACTACAACTATTAATTACTACCTCGTGCTGACCCCAGGTCAGGTCAGGTCAGGTCAGGTCAGATATACCGTATTTCCCGTTTTAATTGGAGGGTTTTATTAAGGGAAAAATGGAAATAATTAAACCGAACACAGGGGGGGGGGGAGGAATAATTCCGGGGGAGGAATTAAACCGTGAAATACGCTATAATCCTATAAAATTACCTTAATAATATCCCAGTTAATATTTCTCTCTACTACTACTCGTGTGTATAAAATGTGGATGGAGAGGAGGACAAAAGGGTTTAAAGTTGTTGGTGTGTGTAACTCTAGTATGAGTCCTCCAACACCCGATTGATCCTCCAACTCCAACTCCAACAATAAACCTTCCATACACACAAAACAGTCATACTCTTTATTATCTTTTTACTTTACATAAACAAAAGGCTCAGTTTGGCTACACAACTTAATACCAAATAAAAAAGAGAGAGAGAGGAGAGAGAGATGTAGATTTTTAAACAACAACTTACTTAAAAAGGTTGTACTAGAGTAGTAGTACTAGAGTGAGAGTGCTAAATAAATGGGAAACAAATGTAAAGTTATATCACCAATCCTCCTCTCATAACCTCACTCAATCTCAAGAAACTATAGAATAAACTACAGACACAAAAGTCGGCTTCTCAAATCCCATGTTATGTTACAAAGGGCGAATCATATCATTTTTTTTTACCAGAGAAATGTACGTTAAAATCCACAGATTTAGGAGGTTCGTTATAGAGAATTTGATAAGTTGAATGAAGACAAGGGTTGGAGTTTTGTGTGAGAGGATGGGTCATTTATTGTGGGTTTGGAAGAATCACAAGTTAGGTTAGAGAACTCTGTAAGGGGCGAACTCTGTACGGCCCGAGGGCCCATGTCCTTTTTTTTATTTGAGGTTTTTAAATCGTCGATTGATTAATTGGATTTGTGAGTTGGATTAAAGAACCTTGTTTTAGAAGTGGGAAATATTATCTACATTTACTTTTAGGTAGAGTGTATTGCTAAGATTGTTTCGTCTATGATTACTTTCATGGTATTTTGATGATTGTCAATTAATGTGATGAAAATATTCCATTGCTTGTTTCTTTTAAACGGAAGTAGAGATACGATTTTTTGGAAATGTTTCACCCTATCGGGTCCATCTGACCCTCACGAGTACCTAAAACTTTGGATTTTGCCTAAAATATTCAGTTCCTTGTTACTTTTGAGCAAAATTAGAGCAACGAATTTTTGGAACTTTTTCACCCTATCGGGTGCATCTGACCCACACATGTACCTAAAACATTGGATTTTAGTGTAAATAATCGGTCATTTGTTGCTTTTGAACAATAGTAGAGGTACAATATTTTTGAAATTTCAGGACGGTGGGGGTCAATTTTACACCCACGAATCCCTTAAACTTTGTATTTTAGTCAAAATAATCGGTCATTTAAAAAGGTTAAAAATACAAAGTTGCAATTACAAGTTGTTCTTATTGCACCTATGCTATGCTTACGATATGGCGCCCGGTAGTTAGTTTCACGTATTGGCAGTTCACGGTCATGCATGAACGCGCGGTAATGCCGTCACGGCACCGCGACGTTGTTCGCATGAGATCGTGGATCGCAGACATAAAAAAACTGAGCCATCCTAAAAGGCACGATGCGGTTTCCGGCCGATATGCCGCCCCTGTTTATAGCCCGGCAGTTCCATTCAAACCGCGACAATAGTAACTAACTGGTTGTCAAAAAGTCTGGTTGTTTCGAAGGAAATTCCTCGTCAGCAAAATTAAATTCAAGGGATCCAAATTCCAAAAATACCTTCCAGTTCCAGAGTTCCACTCACTTTTATAGAAATACAAAAATAAGTAAATAATTGTTACATATTTCCGGTTTTAGATTCCCCTGGGGCACTATTATTATTTTTGAAAATTCTTGAAACCACAAACAACCAGTTGGACTAACTTCCAACTGAAGTAAAATGAAGCAATTTAAAATGATAGACCGAAGTCCTGCCAACGTAGAACCTCCGTGCTACACCCTCATCAATTTCCCAAGTGAGGCCGAGCAACCTTCAGAGATTCAACTTCGTGCAGATCTGGGTAAGATTGGATTCGAGTCTTTATTAAAATATTAACGGTTATCTTGCTTAATGGAAGTGGATAAACTTAAGGTTTATGGGTTATTTGCAGAAAAAGGGGACCTGAAAGTAAAAACGGAAGCTCTCAAGAAAGTAATCTTTATGTTGTTAAACGGGGAGCGACTGCCCGGCCTATTGATGACCATCATTCGATTTTGTCTGCCATTACAGGTAAGTTTGTAGAAATGTACCGTATTTCCCGATTTAATTCCCCACTCCGAAATAATTCACCCCCCGCCCCCCGGTATAATTCCCCAGTACCTTTCCATGTTCAAAAAATTAAATTTTCCCTATCTTGTCCATGTTAATACAATTTCTAATTTTTCCTTCGAAATAATAATTCCCCAGGGGAATTAAATCGGGAAATACGGTAAACCTAGCTAACCACCCGAGATCCCTTACTTCCGATGATAAAGAAGTAAATAATTACTTGTTTAAATTTATTTACAGGACCACACTGTCAAAAAGTTACTCCTCGTGTATTGGGAAATTGTACCGAAAACATCACCAGATGGAAAATTGCTGCATGAAATGATTTTGGTCTGCGATTCCTACAGAAAAGATCTTCAACATCCCAATGAATTTATTCGGGGCTCTACTTTAAGGTTTTTATGTAAATTAAGAGAGCCCGAGCTGTTGGAACCTTTAATGCCGGCTATAAGAAATTGTCTTGAGCATCGACATGCCTATGTACGAAGGAATGCTGTTCTAGCTATCTACACTATTTACAAGTTAGTCCATATTAAAACGTTCGTTCAAATGGAAAATGCCCTTTCCAAAGGTTTTACTAGCAGGATATTATTTTCTGGATAGGAACTTTGAGTTTTTAATACCCGATGCTCCTGAAGTGGTAGCTAACTTTTTGGAAGTTGAGCAGGATATGGCCTGTCGTAGAAACGCTTTTCTTATGCTGCTTCAGGTTGATCAAAAACGAGCATTGGAATATTTGTCGGCATGTCTTGATCAAATTGGCTCATTTGGGGACATATTGCAACTCGTTATTGTTGAACTTATCTATAAGGTAGGCTGATTTTTATAATTTTTTTTGCTTTTAAATCGACATTGAATTTTGATTTAAATTAACCTAATTTGGTCGTGTTTAGGTTTGTCATCACAACCCGATGGAAAGAACTAAATTTATTCGATGCATCTACAACTTATTGAACTCCAATAGTTCAGCAGTACGGTATGAGGCTGCTGGAACGCTTGTTACTCTCTCCACTGCTCCTTCCGCTGTTAAGGTATATACATTTTTAAGGAAAGGGGAAATACTAAAGTTTAGCGGAAGAATAGCTTGCAAATTTCGTTTCTATTTTTCCAGGCTGCTGCAACATGCTATATCGAGCTAATAGTGAAAGAAAGTGACAACAATGTTAAATTAATTGTGCTGGAAAGACTGTCTCAGCTGAAGGAGAGTTCTCAAAATGAGAAAGTGATGGAAGATCTAGTAATGGATATTCTAAGGATTCTATCAGCCCCTGACTTGGAAGTACGAAGAAAGACACTTAACCTTGCTCTTGATCTGCTTACTTCTCGAACCGTTTCGGAAGCTGTGATGTTTCTTCGAAAAGAGGTTGGGCGTACTCACAACTCGGTTGAGAACGATGACACTGGAAAGTATCGGCAGTTGCTTGTAAGAACATTGCACCAATGCTGCGTTAAGGTAAATCATCTTCCTTCTTTGCTAACTTTTTATTAATTATTATTTCCAACCCAAGTAACGTAATATTGGTTCCTCTTTTTCGCGTTAGTTTTCCGATGTAGCACCAAATATCATTCCCGTGTTAGCTGAATTCCTGTCGGATAGTAATGAACTCGCTGCGTCCGACGTCCTTCTTTTTATGCGAGAAGCTGCTCAGAAATTTCCACCCCTTACTTCCACAATCACTGAAAAATTGCTGGAGGTTTTTCCTCAAATAAAGTCTGTCAAGGTATTGAGAGTTACGCTTTGGATTCTGGGAGAGTTTGCTACTTCGAAGGAAGATGTTGAAAATGTGATGGCTCAAATCAAAGCCGGTCTAGGAGAAGTATGTCTGAAGCCAAGAAATTGGCATTTTCATCTCTAGTAGAAGGTCATTTTTATTTCAAATAATAAATATTAATACTGTGTGATAGCTTCCCTTAACTGAATCTGAGCTGAAGAAAGCATCCGGGCAAGAGGGTGAGGAAGATAAGGAAAATGCGAGTATTACAGAAAATACTCAATCGTCCAGACAAGTCACATCTGATGGTACTTATGTCACCCAGTCGGCCTTTACGATGACCCAAACAAAGTCAAAGGTGTGCAAGAAACGCCGGTTTTCATGCGGTATTGTTGAATTGAGTACTATTAACTAAGATAAATAACTAACGGAGCTATAATTAACTTTAAAGGCTGATGAAATTCCTGCCCTTCGAAAGCATTTGATTGATGGAGACTTCTTTATCGGTGCTGCTTTGTCTTCCTCCTTGACAAAAATGATCCGTCGACTCACCATGTCCAACGGTCCTGTAAAAGGTGCAGAAGGACATAGAATATGTGCGGAAGCTATGTTCATAATGACATCAATCTTACGATATGGATCTTCTGGACTGCCAACCAAGGCAATCACTGCCGATGATATTGACCGAGTTCAATTATGCATACGAGCAGTTGCAGAAGAAAATGAAAAGTTGGGGAAAGTTTTCACTGAAGATTGTAGAAAATCTTTGTCCTACATGCTCCACGAGCAAGCTGAATTTGAAGCTTCTCATTCCAAGAAAAAGAAGAAGGATGTCAAAGTTCAGCCTGATGATTCAATTACTTTCCATCAGTTGATTTCCAAAAATGATATGGTTAATGGGGATGATGTATTTGAAATAAGTTTAAATCAAGCCGTTGGATTCAATGCCAAGAAGGGAGATTCAGACGTAAGATTAAAATCAAAACCTTTCTACTATAATCTTGTACCATTTATTTTTAATCCGATTAATTTTATTTCTTCCGGTTTAGTTCTCCTCATCCAAACTTAATAAAGTCACACAACTTACCGGATTCTCGGATCCTGTGTACGCCGAAGCTTATATCAATGTCAATCAGTTCGACATCGTCTTAGATGTTTTACTTGTGAATCAGACGGGTAAAGTTTACGCAGTTTTGTAGGGTTATAGTTTGTTATTTGAAGGAATTAATAAGTCTTTGTGTAATAAAATACGTTCAATATTTACCTTAGACGATACCTTACAAAACTGCACTCTGGAACTGGCTACTTTGGGTGATTTGAAACTGGTAGAGCGTCCTCAGCCTATTGTCTTGGGTCCTCAGGATTTCACCAATATCCGTGCAAGTATTAAAGTTGCTTCCACCGAAAATGGAGTCATTTTTGGCAATATCGGTAAGTACATAAAAGTCAAATATAAGCTAAGTAAGGTAGTATTAATAATATTAATATTGTTTCTTGTTGATAGTTTATGATGTCGGTGGAGCTGCATCAGATAGGAATGTTGTGGTCATGAGCGATATCCATATTGACATCATGGATTACATCTTACCAGCAACCTGCACCGATGCCGAATTCAGAGCTATGTGGGCCGAGTTCGAATGGGAAAACAAAGTTAGTTTCATTCTACAACCTTCGAAAAACTTGCAACCTTTGACAAATTAATTGACTTGAATTATATTTGCCAGGTTGGAGTTAATACGGGAATAACAGACCTTCATCAATATCTTCAGCATCTTCTCAAGTCAACAAATATGCAATGTCTAACACCAGAGAAGGTAATAAACACTTGCATTATTGGCATTTTAGAATTTTAAACCCAAAACGCTGTGTAACCCTCTTTTTTTATTCAGGCCTTAATGGGTGATTGTGGGTTTATGGCTGCAACATTATATGCAAAGTCGATCTTCGGAGAAGATGCCTTAGCAAACTTGAGCATCGAGAAGCCAATCGACAGTCCAAATGCGCCTGTAACTGGCCATATTCGAATACGAGCCAAGAGTCAAGTACGACCCGATATCTAAATAAAATTAAAGTTTAATATTGTCTGGAGACATTTATTTATGGGGGTAGTTTAGATTTTATTACACGAAATGCAATTCCTCTATTTAATATTTTCCAGGGGATGGCTCTAAGTCTCGGGGACAAGATCAATCTCTCTCAGAAGCGCGCCATAGGTAGCATACCAAAGGAATCAGTACCGGTGCATGTGAATGCATCAGCAAACCCTGAAGTAGACGACGTTGAACCATAAAAGCTTACATATTTATTTATAATACTTTCTATAAATCAAATGTGTCAACAAATCTGAAAGAGAAATATTTATTAGTTAGTCTGGGGATTCAGCAGTTTCATAATAAATGTGCTTGATTATGTCATCAAATTAGCATGAGCGAGATATTTCTGATTAGCTGCTATGAAAACTTAATCACCTCGGCTTTTATATCTTTTCTTCAACAACAGTAACAACCTACCAAAGTAAGACTGAAGCTTGTCTTAAAAAGCATTCCTAAAATTATTAATGAGATTTCCAACGGAAAGTTACTGAGCAGAACTAAATATTAATAAGTGAGTGAGCTAGCAAGATTGAGAAAGCGATAAGAAAAAAATAGTAAGATAAAATGTTCAGACAGAAGATAAGGATTAGGTATTATGACATGGACGGAACGGAACATAACAACGGAAATCTTTATAAACCAACTCAAACAAAGACATCCTGCTTTTTCTTTCACTAATTTTTGTCCAACAATCAACCATATTCCACAGCTTCCCTTCAGAAAAAAGGATTAAAAATCCATCCAACTTTTTAAAACTCCAGAGATAAGATTCCAAGGGATTGCAAGAGATAAAACAGAGTTTAACCCTTAGAAAAGTGGGTATCAGAGAGTTTATATGGTTCAAAAGTAAAAGATCTGTACTGAAAATAAATCAGGATACAATTGAAGTTTGTTAAAACCCTTTCAACACTTTCTCCGTTGATTCGAATCCTTCATTATTATTTTGAGAGATGGAGGGTGCAAAATTACAAGGTTTATCATCTTGCTACCTCCCAACCTTCATCTTTCTCTTTACAATCCTGTCAATTCCTACGATCAGTGGGATGAAAAGCTGCAGTCAAGATCATATCGTGACCCTTTATCAAAATTCATGCAAAGTGTACAAGCGGAGTCATCCTGCAGACCAGCGTCTTCCGGAACGTCCTTACCCAATTACCCTTACTACTTCCCAGGAAGCATTCAATGACGACGGTAATCTCTACGAATCCTTCCTTATTTCTTTAAATCCATTTGATAAGTTATTCATCCTATCAATCACCCAGATATCGTCAGTCTTACCATGATTACCTTCTTCAACAATTAGAAGTATAGATTAGTAGGATTTGCATACGTTTATTTTAAGATCCCATTCCAACTACCGTAGATCCCAGAAATGAAGCTCTCTCTATATATTTAATATGCATGGAGGAAAACCCCCACGGAATCCTAAATACCAAAGGTTAATTGTATCGTATTTCAGAGAATGAAGCGGAAGTGATTGCAATGCTGACGAATGGAGTTAAGATTATGAAAGAAATGTCAAAAGCGAATGAATTAGTTTATCGATGGGGACCCCCACCACCTCCTTCCCATCCCAATTCCTTATCCCGTCAACATTTCAACCGAAGAAGAAGGTCCACCGCCGTTGGAGGAACCCAGATTTATGTCTTTACATTTCCAGAGGAAGGGACCCCAGAGATTCCAATGGAGGAGACTCTCATTTGGAAAAAATTGCTTGGTTCTGGTTCAGGTCGTCCAGGGAAGATTCGTAGGGATTCTGAACTCGTTTACAAATGCTGCAGTGTTGGTTGTGGTCCGGCCGATTTCAAGGATTTTTGCTAGCTCTATTTTTCATTTATAAACTGAGGGGAATTTATTTGAACTGCAAATTCTACCCTTAAATATTATTTTAATACATTTCAACTATCATCCCAAATTTGAGGTATCTTTCCATTAAACTTCATTCAAAAACCTTACTTTGTTTTGAAAAATATGTATCCTGTTCCTGTCTCTACATTATTTCCGTCAATTAAATGAATCGGGGCTATGAAGTTTATTCATGTTCTTAACACATTTCCACCATACTCATCTTCTATTCTTCATCTTAGATGGGCCGATTTCTCAATTCTCATGCCTGAATTACCATGTAATTAATTATACCTAATATGCATATGCAAAAGATAATCCTACTCTGCTCATTTTAAGAATAAATCCCATAAGAAAAGTTGCATGAAATCACCCACATCCTGTCCTGTATGCAAAACATTTCTAAAGTAGATTTTATAATTCAATGGGTGCCAAGGAAGGAAACTCCATACCGATCTATCAAAAGTAAAAGGTCATTCATACGGTCCTGGATTCATGATTAAATGTCAATACGCGAAGGGGGGGGGGGTACAGCGTTGGGAAATGGAGGAAAATGTCATGCAAAAAAGTAATATCTATCGTCCAAAAGCTCTCTCATCTCAACCCTTTCCCAGTTCCAGCCTAGAGGTCAGAGGTCAGGGGTCAGGGGGGGGGGCAAAAGGTGTTGACCGCAGGTCCCGGCGAGAATCGAACTCACATTGTTGGATTCAAAGTCCAAAGTGCTAACCATTACACCACGGGACCGCTGTGTTAGTTTCGAAGCTATTTCCATTCTTCATACGCCAGTTTCTAATCCAATATTTACACAACTCTGCCCACAAGCTTGGGCTCTTATCGACAAATATGGTTTTTTATTATTTGGAATTAAATGAATCGGGATGAACGGAGATTAATCTTTGAGCATGCAGTCTCTAGAGCTTATCCAGTTCCACTTCTTGTCATGCTTAATAACCTCCTGTGTCTGCAGTTATCATGATTTATCAACCGCATGGCATTTCTAATACTCCAACATGCAGATGTATTTAACCGAGAGGAAAGCGTATAGGCTTTTGGTGGTTTCTACTTACAACTTATTGCTTTGAAGAATGTGATGCGTATTTATTAAGAGCTTTATTGTGGTAATTAAACAATTGAAGAATGCATGTTAGGTAATAAAAAGTACTTTAGCTAATACCCTAAAGTCCGTCCGATATGCTGCGGCTTATACATGAAAAAAAAGATATTTTGAAGCATGTTTAACAAGGGAGAACTACCCCTTTTAACATGGAAAGGATAGGCATGCGGCGTAATTAACGAGGGCGGCATATCGGACCCCGATACATTAATGTAGATTTGTACAGCTTTAAGGAGTTATTGATATTGGTGGTAAGGTTACCTTCCAACCATTCCAGCCTATGAAAGTATAATTCCTACTTTTTTTTAACAGGGAAATAGTTAGAGATGGATTTTATATTCTTTGTAAAAACTCCAAAAAAGGAAAGTATGTATAGGAAGGATTGGGATTAATTGGTAAATTCGTCATGATTTACTTTTGTTCCATCCAAATATGCTGCATATAAATCCAAAGATAATCATGAAGGATTTAGGGAAGTATACGAAAGGAATTCTTTTGGCCTTTGTCTCTTTTTTTGAAGGTCGTCACTCGTTAATCGTATGGTATTGAAAGGGATAAAGGTCAGTTATGTCTTCATGTACAAGTTGGAGGAACGTAGCTATCCCCTTAAAATCCAAAAGTTAACCCCGACTGACCTTCACCTTTGTTCAATCCAATTACACAATACAAGCCATCCAAGCAAAATTAAACAAGAATATTAGCGAATCTTACACAAATCTTACATCAAAGACCCTAGCAACATTTACCTAGACCTTTGTTAAGGTTTGAGGGAATGTAAAAGGTACGTCAGGAATCCCATGGTATTCTAATCGAGAATGGTCAAATGTAAACTGTGAGGGATGCCACTGCCACATCCAAATATCCAAATTCTTCTCCCATGGAAGCATATCAACCGCAGTGGCATAAAAACTCATGAATTCACTAGAATGTTGTTTCCAACGAAGGGACGAACCACAAAAAATGACCTAAATATTAAAGTAAAGACGAATAAGCAAGTCCTGCATGAAACACGTCTGATCAGGTCACGGAGAAATGTCATTCTTAATCGTCCTCAACTTGACTTTTAAGTCAAACAATGTCAAACGCTGCGAGTAGGAATATGACCATTAGTCTCTTGTTTTGACCTCTTTACCTTTGTTCCTCTGGATATCCAGAAAGAGGACGTTTCTAATGTCAGAAAAAATTAGGTTGAATGGGTGACCTTGCGAAGCTCATTTCAGCTTAAGGTGACCTTTGACATTGTAAAAATTCGTATCCTGATTCTGTATGTATATAAAACAACAAGGGGAAACACTTCGGTATGCTTACAGGGATAAAAGGAAGATCGTCCCGACCTCAACTCAAGGTTGACCTTTGTCTTAAGAATAAGGTCAGAAATTTTCCGTAGTTCGATTCAGGATAGCATAATCTACGCTTATGGGACAAAAGGATAAGATCGCTACACACTTTAGCTGACCTTTGTCTTTCGAATTTAAAAACAAACAAGGTCAAATTTCAGTTGCTGGATTCATGGTCGCTTATTGCAGAACAGGCTAGGCTTATGGGACAAAAGAAAGGAAGATTCTAGCAACTTCAACTCAAGGTCGACATTTTTTGTTGCGTAGCGAAGCGTATGAAGTTAAGATTTCGAATGTCAGGAAAGTCAAGGTGAACTCCGTCGCTGTCGCTTTGCTTCCTTTCAATCCAGATTCAGGCTCGGGTATAAAAAGGCTAGTGTGGCTCAAAGAATCCTCAATCGTCGCTGAGAATTCCTCCTGAAAACGCTGCCAGTTTGGCTTCACAATTTTTTTCAACGCTTTGTAAAATTTTCAAAATTTTCTAATTAAGTTTCCGAACTTTTCATAATTTCTGTAAGTTTCCTAGAAACTTTCAAAACTGTATAAGCAGATAGAGCTAGAGTATAAAAGGTTGAGAGGTAGGTAGGTTGGTAGGATCAAGCTGGAAAAATGATAAAGTCTGAGGAACAACAAAGAGAAGGTAGATCTGTAGGCAGAGGAATCCCAATATCAAGGGGCCCCCGAGGTGGAACTTCTCCCATGTCAAGAGGAAGGAGGGCCGCTGGGGTAAGTAAGGGGTATCAGGGGGGTACAAATAGTATTACAGGATATGAAGGGGTGTGGCTTAGCAGGGGCCTGTTTAAAATGTAAAGGATAGAGCGTTTCATGAGGTGTACAATTGGTTATGCTGTAGTTGACGTAAGTTTGACATTTTTCCTTTCCAGACTTCTCCAGGGACGGGATCCGTATCCCCAGATGCACGAGAACTATACTTTGGACCTGGACGACGTGGACGATGTCGCGGAAGTAGCAGAAGTGGACCCCCTCCCCCCGGTATATCTCGAACAGGTCTGGTGGACGTCAGTGATCAATTTAAAGGCAAGTCCGGACAAGAGATCAAACTGCTCACGAACTACTTCCACGTCCAGAGAACAGCCGGATGGAGTTTGTTCGAGTACAACATCGTAGGATTTGGCCCCCAACTTCCAGACACTAACTCATTCCTTAAGAAGAAGGTGGTCCGATTCTTCACGGACATAATTGGCCCACATGTTCTCAAAGGGGATAACTTATTCACCGGATCCGAAATACCCGTACGGGCAGATGCTAACGAGATACTCAGAGTGACGAAAGAAGACCGGTTCATGGATATCAAATACAACGGACGGACCGAGTATGGAGATCCTGTCTACGTCCAATTCTACAATATCATCATCCGAACATGTCTTTTTGGAATGGGTTTGGAGGAAATCGGGAGGAACTTTTATGATCATAAAATGAAAGTGGAGTTCCCTTCTATGAACATACAACTTTGGCCAGGTACTTCCACTAATTTCCAAGCTTTAAATTAAAATCCACCCTACCCTACTCATACTACCCGTTGTTTAAATCAACAACTCCGCCCCTAGGGGTCTTATTCCAGATAAATACGGTAATTTAGGCATGATTATAACCCATATTTCTCTTAAGGGTACATCACTTCCATGAGACATCACGAAGAGGAAGTGCTACTCTGTGTGGAAGTGACTCACAAAGCCGTCCGCAACCAGAACGTTCTTGAGATCATCCAAACAATCGTTAGAGAGACTACCAAACCAACATTGATGCAATCCAACCTAGACGCAGCCCTCAAGGACTTTATCGTCCTCACTAAATACAATCGGCAGCCTTACAAACTCCTTCAAGTGGACTTTGATGCCTCACCCAAGGACACGTTCCAAACTGCCGGAGGACCTTTATCCTTTGTGGAATATTACAAACGGAAGTATGAGATTGACATCCAAGACCTGGACCAACCCCTTCTACTTGCCTCATACAAGAAGTGGGACCCTAAGGAGAAAAGTCGAGTTGACTGTCAAGTTAAATTGGTTCCGGAACTGTGTCTCCTGACCGGTTTAACTGATGCTATGCGCTCAAACTTCACCTTGATGAAGCAGCTTTCACATCATCTTCATATGCCTCCGATGGAGAGGGTTCAAGCCCTTCTTGATTTCATGACAAGGCTTAAGGCAGTTCCGGGGGTGAGTTTTAGCAGTTTTAGAAAGGAGGGGGGGGGGGGTTATAGGTGTAATTGTGATTAATTTTATTGGATTTATTACAGCTTGTAGAGGAACTAGAGGGCTGGGGTATTAATATTTCCTCTACTTTGGTCAACTGCAAGGGACGAGTGCTGCCTAAGGAGTCTATCATTTTTGCAGGAGGGGCAGAAACTCCGTCAAACCAGATGGATTGGACAAGTGCCTTCCGGAGTAAGTTGGACTTTTCTTAAAAATACTGCACTTTTCCAGGGTTTTGATTAATGTTATCCAGTTGAAGATATATTTGGAATATTGTCCCATTTCAACAGCTCAGAGATTACTGGTCGCATCCCCTCTTAGTGACTGGTCCGTCATTGTAACAAAACGAGATAACGAAGGGGTGGAGAATCTTGTTCGGGTTATGCAAAAAGTCTCTGCTCCGCTTGGATTCATGATTAAACGGCCGAACCAAGTGTAAGTTACAGGGGTTTTTTATACTCTAGATATTATAGACATTAATCCCACAGTTGTGGATTTATAAAGACTTTAAACTTATTGTAACTTTTGTTCAGGATTTCCATAAATGACCAGAAGACGCAAAGTTATGGACGAGCCGTAGATGAACTGATCCGTGGGCGTGACTCTGGACCGGAAATGGTTTTTGTAATCCTGGCCACAAACTCACCGGAAACTTACTCGGCTGTGAAGAAAAGGCTTGTGGTTGATCACGCAAGTATGCCAACTTCTTTATAACTTTGAGGACAACGCTTATCATGTAACAAAGCAACCCTTTAATATTTAATTTCCCAATGTTTTTCACAGTCCCTTCCCAATGCATGCTGGCAAAAAACCTGAGGGCAAAGGGGCTGATGTCCATTGCAACGAAGATCGTTATTCAAATGTGCAGCAAACTAGGAGGGGAGCCTTGGACCCTTCAAATCCCTTTCAAGAATCTCATGATAATTGGAATCGATACTTATGGGAAAGCGACCCATCAAACGGTGGCAATTGTGGCATCCCTTACATCAAATGTTACAACCTACTTTAGCACTTCCTACATTGCTCACTCGGCCGTTGATATGATTTCGGAGTACTACATCCACGTTGAAAGTAAGTATGCCCCTTTTATGCAGAAAACTTTGGTCTATTCTGTATTAATTCTAATTCACTTTTATTTCAGAATGTTTAATCGCATATCAAAAGAAGAATGGGAGCCTGCCGGATCGAATTGTTGTATACAGAGACGGAACAGTGGACGGCGAACCTAACGATTTGATGATGGCCGAAGTAGACCAACTAAAGGTGAGGAGATATTTGAACCCAAACCTCTCTGCTTTTTAGCCTGCAAGAAATTGTCTAATTTTTCTTAAAAATCCTAATAGATCCTTACAAATACACTTTACAAACCACCAAACGAAACAGCAGCATCTCCGAAGATTACTTATATTATTGTATCCAAGAAAATTAACACTCGACTGATGACCGATCGTGGAAAGGGAAATGTGGACAATCCTCCCCCTGGAACCGTTTTGGATAACACTGTCACCCTTCCTTATAGGTAATATAATCCATCTTGTTCATCATTATCATTACTCGATCAGTTCCCCGGCTTTTGGGCCCTTAATATATCTTTCTACATCTAAAAAATGATTGTAAATTAACACGGTAGTGGTTTGTCCCTTCCAGATATGACTTCTTCTTGGTTTCGGCTTCAGCAAGACAAGGAACGGCCAGTCCATGCTCATACTCGGTTATCTACGATTCCAGCGGTCTAGATGCTGATAAGCTGCAGCGTCTCACTTATAAATTGACTCATCTTTACTTCAACTGGTCGGGAACGGTTGCAGTGCCGGCTCCTGTCCAATATGCTCACAAATTGGCCTCTCTAACTGCTTCCGTCTATGAGCGACCTGCTAATGAACAGCTTGCCGAACTTCTTTACTACCTCTGAATCCCCTTTTGTTTTTTAATCCCTTTATCTCTACCTTACCCTAATTAATTACATGAACTTCATTAGATGAACTTTTGTACAAAATTATGTGCTATGATATTGACGAACTTGCGTATAAAATTCTGCAAATGGTTTACTGGAAAGTCAGTGTAAATTTATCAATGTATTGTTTTGAGCAAAATTAAAAATAAGCAGAATCAAAACTAAAAATGCATGAAGCTGTCGTAATTTATGATTTATTTACTACGAGTCAGATTATCATTTGGTTGTACTTGATAGGTCATGTAGTGTGAGAATGCCAAATTCTATAGGTTGCTCTTGGTGCAGTTTTATGAAAGTCTTGTGAAATGTCCTGAAATAAGCTTCAATATTGTTAAAGTTATGAGGAGGATTCTATCGCATATTAATTACTTGGCTCATTTGTTTTATGAATTTAGTCAGATCTAACACTATTCATGATAAAGTAATATTATGGAGATAGCCAAAGTTACTTTTATAATGCATCGACAGGATTTATTATCGGATTGGTAAAGAGAGAGTGAATTTTACATGAAAGAGAAATAAGTTAATGAAAGGATATTTAATAGGCGTGTTGGGAGTGACGTCCTTGTTGTCCGGGCATTTGGTAGGTAAGGTAGGCCTGGAGGGGCTCACCCTGAACTTGCATGTGGACGCCTTAAAAACAAAATAAGAAGTATTATTTATAGTTATTGTCCTAAAAGATGTAAATATTTATTGATAGTTAGTTTTAACTCACGACGAGAAGTGTGTTGGTCAATGGTCCTCTTGGCAGATTGGAACTGTTGGCTAATTCCTCGGTAGAAGGAAGAAGGAGCACTTCCGTGTCCAGACTAAAATCCCAAATTAATAATTAGTTTGATTGATTAGTAATAATGAAAATTAATTTGTGAAAGGGAAAAAAGAGTAAATAAAGGTTACTCGGTATTGGACTCGTGCGTTGATTGATTGCCAAGCATCGTCCATCATGACGGAGAGGTCGTGGGAGACCATTTGGCTTTTTTCACATTCCCTTCCGAATCGGAGGATAGCTATTGATGCAAATAAAAAGTAGGGATTATATAATGTCATAAGAATAATATTGTACTTGGTAATGAAAGTGAATGATGTGTGATTAAAACTATGAGGATTTACCATCGAATTGGGCAGCAGCTCCGGATGGAGTTTGCTTGTTCTTGTTGTCAACTTCAACACAGTAGCTGGACTGGTCTTGGGAGTTCCTGGCCTGGAGAAGGGCCTTCTTGATGGAACCTTCAGCTCCGTTGCTGGACAATTGTTGAGCAGCCTTATCAGCAGCCTTTCCAGTGGCGAATCGGAATAGAGTCTCTTGTTGGTCCCATTCCATCAGGATTTCAAAAGTAGCTGGACTACCGTTGGCGTTGATTTCTTCGGCGTTGATGATTCTCTGGTTTGCGGGTGGAACGACTCCCTTCCTTCCAATGATGGCAACAACAAGCTCACGCTGTTCGTCACCGTCTGCGGAGTCATAAAGTAAGAGTTGAAATTAGTTGAAAACATTCAAAGTGGTCAAATACAAGTTCGTAATGGATATAAAGCTAGTTACTAACGTTGAGAGGAGTGGGGGTTAAGTCTGTTCTCCCTGGAGTCGCTTCCGGACTCGCTGGAGCTGCTGGAGCTGCTGGAGCTGGAGTACATTCGGGATGCTGAAAAAAAAACAGTTTAATTCCGTTGTAAAACGCCTGTGGAAATACCCGTTGAGCTCCGTATTAATTGAAGGTTACTTACGAGGAGTGATCATGAAGGCAACAGAGTTGGTCCTGGATTCCTGGAGGTTCAAAGTGACCCTGGTCTTGCAGTACAAGAATGGAGAGTCTCCCTGTTCCTGTTCGGATTTAACGTGGAAGGCAAGTCCGAGTTGTTCCTTTCCGTAGACATCGCTTTGCTTCTGGGTTTGTCGCTGAGACCGGACTCGAGTGAAGTCCTCGTATTTCTCAGATTCGCTCTTGCCGAAAGGATCCTTAACGATGGCGGTGAAGGGGTATTGTTCCTGAGACCACAATTGGAAGTCACCAGTGGGTGATCCGGAGTTCTCTAAGTGAGTTGGGGTGACAATGACTTCGAGTTGGTTGTGGGTTCCCTTCTGAGCAATAACTCGGATGGGGAGTTCCAACGCGATGTTCTTTTCCCAACCGACCTGGTATTCCTTAAGGGTGTATGGAACTTTGAGGGAAAGACGAGCCTTCATTTGACCGGCAGCACTGTATAAAAAATATGTTCATTTTACCATTCCTTCTATTTTACTCTCTACTACTGGGTCGTCTACTGGAAGTATATTAGCTTACGAAAGGTAGAAATCTCCTTGGATTCGTTGGTTCTGTCCTTGACCCTTAAGTCCGACTTGGCCAACGGCAGAGATGATGATGGGAAGGGACATTCGGAAGTTAACTGGGAATCCCATCAAGGTGGGGATTTCCTGAGAGTGTTCAATGGGCATGACTGCTTTCTGGACATTGAATTTCTGAATTTGTCCTTGGACAGAGTTGCTCTTGCTCTCCTGGTTCAACCAGATGACCCACATGCGTCCGATTTCGGTGCCTAATAATAATTTAGCATTGAACACTTGTTTTTACTATGATAGAAAATAATCAGCATGATTGTAAATGAAATCAACTTACTCTTGATAGCTTCCTGAATGGATTGGGCGGAAAGCTTGGTGGAAAGGTACATCTCGTTCCAGAGTCCTACGGTGGTGTAGACGTTAGACTTAGTCCAGGCCTCATTAGCTCGTCGTTGGAAGGACAAACTGGCTTCTAATGGAGTAAAGGTCAAGCTGTCCTGTCCGAATTCGAAAGACTGCTTGGTGTACAAGTGAAGGAAGTTGTTGTTGGAGGAGGATTTGAGAAGAGCATATCGACCGAAGAACTCGACCTCAGAGTTTCCGATTTCCTCAGCAAGGTAGATGTTGGTTGACATACCTTCCTGTTGGTGTTGTCCTTGGATTTCACTAACAAGGGAAGCGGCATGGTGTTGCCTGCATTTATAAATATCAAAAGTATAATCATTATTTTGATCCATGATTTAGAATCATTCATGAAAGGTATAGTGGACTCTTGTGTTACATTTGCTTGTGGTTGTAAGAGACTGGCTTCATCTGAGCGATGGTCTTGAAAGAGCTGAGGACGTAGTTTCGGATTTCAGGGTTGGCAGACTGAGCCTCCCTCAAGATTTGGCTCCATTGTTGACGGGTAGCGTGTTCAGATGGAAGGATCAAGGTAACGGCGGCCATTCGGGCGGTCGACGGCAGAGACTGGTTGCTCCAGTGGTTCATCAAGCTAGGCAACACTTTCCTTTCAACGGTGTTTTGGCTAACGGCATCGCTATAACAATTAAACAACGTTTAATCTCAGCCCTTTAGTCAATACTGGTTTGGAAAAGGGGATTATGAACCTACTTTCCATTGTTGGATTGGATAAGTCGTCGGTAAGCAAAGACAGCCTTGGTTCGGATGAACTGGCTCTGGTTAGAGTCTTGGATAACTTCGTCAATGTGTTGGATCGCTCCTGGAAGACCCAAAAGACCAACGGAGGTAAGGAGAGCAGCTTTCTGTTCGTCACTTCCGGAAGACATAACTCCGGGCCATAATTTGTTCAAGAAGAAGTCCAAGACCTCTTGACGGGCGAATTGAACATCGCACATTTGACCCTTGTTCTCAACTGGGTATTTAGCTTGAGCCATTCGGGAGTTGACACAGGCCTGGTAGGTGATGGAAGCCAAAGAGAGCATACCAGTGGATCGGAAAATTTGACGTTGGTTAGCCAAAGCCTTGACGGTTTGCTGTAAAAAATATTAAAGACATTTGACCATTAAATATTGTACCTTTAAATGGGTCCATTCCTTTAAATCCTAATAGACGTAAACTAAACAAGATTATCACCTTGAATTCTTGGATAAGCTCCTTAGTGGGGTATCGGACGTATTGGGGGAAAGCAAGGAGGTAGTGCATCTTCTGGGTAGCCTCAACTCGGTTGTTTCGGACGAGCTCATCAACACAGAGGAGAGATGGTCCAGTACCAGCGATCAATAAGGCATCGAAGGTCAAAGTAGCTAATCCTCGGTTGCTGGTGCTCTTACTGAAATCCAAGAATATTGTATTCCATATATTTAAAAAAAACCCAGAAATGATCCTACATACAATATATTTCATATTTCATAATATCCCTTACGCTTCAGCAGCGACGACTTCGTAGAGTTTGGCAATCTGTTCCTTGTTCAAGGTACGGACAATTCGGATGACAGTTCGGTATTTGCCCATGATCTTGTGGGTATCGATGGGTTCATCTTCAGGTCGGTTTTGTTTGAAAAGCTTGGTGATATCTCGGAGGAGTTCCTTGGCTTGTTGGACTCTCTGTTGTTTGTTCAACTGACCAAAGTACATTGGGGAGACTGGAGCATCCTTAAGGTTGACTTCCTCGCTGGAGTTCTCGTCAGAGCTGGAGTTGGATTCAGAGTTAGATGCAGAGTTGGATTCAGAAGAAGATTTCCGAGATCCAGATCGGGCTGGGTAGCGTCCTCGTCGTTGAACCTCTTCAGATGAAGAAGATGAGGAGGAGGATGAGGAGGAGGAGGATGAAGAGGAAGAAGAAGAACTGCTGCTGCTGTCTCCAGCAAGACGTCCAGACCGGGGTTGACCGTTTTGGGATGGTCGAGACTGGCTGAATTCGTAAGAAAGATCCTCAATGTTGCGGGGGTTAGATGGTCCGGATACGCTGCCTGGAGCTTGTCGCATGGAAACCAAGGTAGCTCGCTGGGTAGTGATCTGCTTGAATCGTGGGAGGTTGGGCTTCTGGATTCCGACCTTGAGGGTGTCAACTCCGAAGATGGCCAAAGGCTTGTATGAACCGGCATCGTTTCCACAGACCAAATGAACCAATTCGATTTCTCGTTGGTACATGGGGCTAGTGTTGTTCAATTCAATGGAAGGGTGTCCCATGGAAAGAGCAGCCATGTTCTTTCCACCTTCAGTCGCGTTGATGGTCTTGACAATCATGACAAAACGTTCTGAGCTGGAGCAGAATCCCTGAAAAATTTTACAAACAATTAGCTTTCAGAAAGGCAACGACCCTTTGGGAGCAAAAATACTCCCTACTGACAAAATAAAAATGAACATAGTGGTCATAGAAAAAACGCCGACTTACGTTGGCAGAGTCAGTGATCTGTTGGATGAATCGGGGCATTCGCTGGGCGAAGGTCTCTTCGCTGGAGCTGGATGAGGATGAAGAGCTGCTGCTAGAGCTACTGGATGAGGAACTCTCGGAGCTCTCAGATGAAGAGCTGGATGAGCTGGAGTCTGGGTTGCTTCGAAGTCGGTTTCGGACATTGTAGTGGTCCAACTGCTGCTGGAAGTTCTGGACGAGCTTCTCCTGAGAGTCGGATACCTTTCCCAAGTCTTTCTGTTTGTACTCGACAGTGCTAGTTCCGAAGAGGAGGTTCTGGGTAACTTCACCGTTGTAGTTGCGGGATGCTCCACTGGATTGCTCGAAAAGGAAATGGAATTCGGTGACCAAAGCTCGCTTGATGTTGATGGCCCAAGTGGGGGTCTTTCGCTCAACTCGGATTCGCTGAACCTGTTGGTTGCTTACAACGATTTCAATAGGAGCCTCAAGAACCTGTTGAATGTGGCTTGGGAGTCGGAGCTGCTGCTCTTCGGTGGAAGAGCTTTCGCTGGAGCTGGAGCTGGATGAAGATGAGGAACTTCCGGGCTGGGACTGGGCATTTTTGGAAGACCTCATTTCCCAAACTTGAACATCTTTAACCTGAAATGAAAGTGGATAATAAATTTAAATCATTTTTCCGTACATTTCTTTTACCTGACAATAAGTTGGAGTCGGGTATTTGATAAAGTAGACATATCCCTTACCTTGAGGATCCATTTGTTCTGGTCAGATCGAGTGATGACAACAGTTTGGTCTACTCGGACTCCCTGGGCTTGAGATTTGTTGAGGGGAATCTTAACGAGGGATCGTCCCTTCAACTTGTAGGTGAACTGGACGTTCCTCTCGTTGACGGAGAGCCTTTCGCTTGCCAAAACTCCGACGACTGCAAAGAAAGAAAAACATTTATAAATTTCAAAACCATTATATAGACAAATATGTAGGAATTTCAAGACGGTTTTTAGGAAAGTATAAGTGATAAATTTCTAGGAAACTTACCGGAGAGGCAGAGTGCAATCAGTATGATTGCTCTCATGGTGAAGATGGTTTTGGGATTTACAGTTGCTAACTCCAAGGATTGAATGGTATATTTCAAGAGTTGGAGAACTCAAACTGTTGACTGATAATTTACAAACCTCTCGTCCGACGTATTTATACCATTTTGACTTCCCAACAATCCGCATCTTTTTACAAAAATCCATGTCCTTCTTCTGGAAAAGTCAAAAGCTTTAAGAGATAATGATAAATTATCCTTTGGCTGACTTTATTGGTCAGCAGTTTTGAGTCAGCAAAATCATTTTTTTTAATTTTTTTCTATTCTCTGACATACTTTATCAAGCGATACATTTATTTTACCCATCTACTCTTTCAGCATTTGCTCCGACGGTCAACCGTTTGAATGGGATTTATTAAAACTTACATTATTTCTGGTCCCATCTGCTCTTTTTTCAGAAATATACCCCATGTTCCAGTTAGTTTTTATCAACTGCAACTGCACTTTCATAAAGTTTTTTTCAGTAATACTGGTAATGGTGGTACCAAACTCAGGAAATGCTGCTGACTTTGCACTTCAAGATTCCATGCATAAGAGCTTTTATCTGCATCTGCCGTTGAGGCTTTTCTTATGATTTCATACGGCAGTTTATTTATGAGGTTGGATTCAGTAATATTGATCCATTTGTTTGAGCGTTTCAAATAAAAAGGCTTCAGCTGCTGCATTTACATTTACAGTTCATTTTAATCATCAAATTTGACTATTTTAATGACATTTTATTTTAACGACGATTGGGATCGTTCGAGTGCATTTTTGTGCTTAGTAAAAGTGTGAAATGGAATGGATTTCCGATTTCAAAACAATATATTTTCTTACGAAGCAATTAAGGATTTTATTGAAGACGCAGGAACAATTAATAAATCCTCATCTATTCTAAACCTTACACATTATCCCATGAATGAGAACCTTTTTACCGTATTTCCGGAAATAACTCCCCCCGGAATAACTCCCCCATGGAAAAAATTCCGCTATCCTTTCCATGTAAAAAATTCGAATTCTATGCCCTATCTTTCTCATGTTAAATATATTTTCTATTCAATTCTCCCCCGGGGGAGTAATTTCCGGAAATACGGTATTTTAATGAAATTATATTGAGAGAAGGGTTTAGATTACGGCCTTTAATAAAATAATTATTCCTCCTGTAGTACATAATGTTTGGTTCGTTCAGTGTAATTTTTTAGATGAATGAGTTAAAAGTTTTGATTTATATTAATCGTCCCGATATCCTGCTGTGTTCGCCTTTACCTTATCTTTTAAAAGGAGCAAAGCAAAGACCAAAGGAGAATGCAATTTTAAGATAAATTGTATCATTTTATTTTGAGCTTATACATGTTAATATTGGGATGGGATTTAAATCAAGATGTCAAAGGTCAACCAGTTAAAAGTCTTTTATAAAACTTTGTAATCGAGGTCCAGTTTCCATTCCTTGCTACATTCATTCATTCATTCATTAACTTGAGATTCATGTAAAAATGTGTTGAGTAAAAGTGATGTGTATGCAAAATCAAACGGAAACTGAAGAGATAAGGTTTCATTTTATAAACGAAACTAGTTCAGTTAAGCAACCAAATAAATGCACGTGTCTTATCATATAAACTGGGCCTTTATTTATTTATTTATTACTAGATAGATAGATTGAGATTCACATCTCACAATTTGTTTAAAATGATATACAACTTAACTGCAGTTAGAGCACAATTATTATAACTGTAAAAATAAAAGTCTAAAGTTTATTAGGAATGGGAAATGGCATGACTATATGAATAGGATTTATTTTATTCAAGACACTGCATGGCTTTTCAGAATTTTGCTTAAAATTGTACGGAAATACTGTCAAAAGGGTTCAGAATTTGAGCCCAAGTTTTAAATACAAAAAACCCAAAGCATCAAAAATCCATATTAATTCATTTTGGACGAGTAGAACCTAAGAAATTAGGGGAATGAATTTTAGATGGTTTAATTTATAATTGCAAAAATGATTAGAATATATAATTAAGCTGGAATATAAGATTGGATTAAATCATATTCTGTTTTTATTCCCCAGTAAAATACCCCCAGAAAGGTTCCCTTGAGGAGGATTTTACAAATAAAAATTCCCCTTGAACCCCCCCCCCTTTTAGACTCGAACTTATTGAAGTTGGGATTTTTTTAACCCCCAAAAAAGTGTAAAATCCGTTAAATTCAGAGATTTAATTTGCAGAATAATTAGCAGTAGCAAACCCCATACACCCACCCACTCGTTAAATAAATACTCTCTATTTTTATTTACAGGAAATCTCATGGAATATTCCATGGATGGAATACATGCATGCATTATTTTAGTAGTAAAATCCTACTTTTCAAGTAAGTTGTCAATAGGAAGTAGAATTAAAAAATAGTCTCCATGCTCTTTGCATAAACTCCAAAACTTTACGACATTTTTCATAAAAAACTATCATATTTAGCCTTTTAATTCCAAGACCAATATAATAAATATAATAAATGTGAGGCATGAGGCATAAAGGTACTAAATCTTTGCTTCTTTCCAAGATCCAAGTTTCATATTCCCCAAAACCAAATGTAATTCATTCTACAAAATCCCAAATAAAAGTCTCGTTCTCGTCAATCCAAACTTGAGAACCTTCTTCTATATCCTTCTTACTGTCGGAGGAAAGGCTCAATCCAAGATAATATTTTATATAATACAACTGGACTGGTCAGATCAGAATTCATAGTGAGATATCTTAATATTATTATTACGCTACAAAGAAACCGTTTTAAAGAGACCCACTTCCTCTACAAATCCCTTAACCTAAATACATCGATTTTTAAAGGCCTGTACTACTACTACTACTACTACTACTACTACTACTACTACTACTACTACTACTACTACTGTACTACTAATACTAATAATACTACTACTACTACTGTAACTGTACTACTGTACTACTGTACTACTAATACTACTACTAATACTACTACAACTACTACTGCTACAACAACTACTACTACTACTACTACTACTTGATACATTTCTATTAAATAATAAAAGTTTATCAGCATATAAAACTGTAGTAGTAGAGTTGCCCAGTAAAAAGGAGAGAAATGGCAGCAGCAAGATGTAAAATAGGCCCTTCAATCCTTAACGCAGACTTGTCAAAAATTGAGACAGAATGTCACAGACTTTTGCAATGTGGGGCGGATTATCTGCATTTAGATGTCATGGACGGTCATTTCGTACCCAATCTGACCTTTGGTCACCCCATTGTCAAGTGCCTAAGGTCAAAAGTACCCCAAGCCTTCCTTGACATGCACATGATGGTGGAAAACCCCGAACAGGTACCTGTTTGACTAATTATAAGCTAAATAAACCCCATAGGTAGGTAGGTCAAAGGTCAATGCATTTATAATTCGTCAGTTTAAAACATCAGCGCAACCACCGCACCCCGGAATTCCCGATAGTCCCTATCCTTTTATGTTAAGCTGACCCCGCTAAGCCACACCCCTCATATCCTTTAATGCTAATGCTATTTGTACCCCATCCTGGTTGCGCCTATGATTTAAAATCCCATTACGCGACTCATGATGTAGTTTTCTGTATAACTTTCAATCCCCCGACATCTTATTAAAAAACCTGATGAAAAATGTCATGATGAAGACTATAAATCTCTTTCCCAAATGACGCTAACCCTGCCTATTTAATTAAAAACGTGTTTATTAATAATGTGTAGTGGGTGGAGCCGATGAGTGAGGCTGGAGCTGACCAATATACATTCCATCTAGAAGCCACCCGAGATGTTTCCTCACTTTGTCGGAAAATAAAAGAAGCAGGAATGAAAGTAAGTTAAGTTGGCTCAGTCAGTTTCCTTTTTTACATCTTTTTTTAAAGTTTTTGACAAACGGAAACTCAAGAAGTTGAAAAAAAGTCTGGATATTTTAATAATTTGATGATGAATAAGGTAGGAATGGGGATTAAACCAGGAACAGACGTGATGGACGTTATCCCTCATATTGACCTCCTGGATATGGTGCTTATCATGACAGTAGAACCGGGTTTTGGAGGACAAAGTTTCATGGGGGATATGCTATCCAAAGTGGAATTTCTGAGGAAAAATTACCCAGAACTTGATATCGAAATCGATGGAGGAGTTAATTTAGCCAATATTCAATCATGTGCTCAGGTCTGTCTGTCTGTCTGTCTGTCTCCTACTGCTGCTTATCCTCAAATCATTCATAATCATTCCAATTTTTTTACTCAATTTTGTGTAATTAAACTTGTGGATTTTTCTTATAGGCCGGAGCAAATATGATTGTGGCAGGAACATCGATTATAGGAGCCTCAGACCCTGCAAATGTCATTTCTTCAATGAGGGAAACCTTGTTTAACACAATCAACAAGATTCATTTGGAAAGATGACCGAATATACTCTTTTTATTTCAATTACATCCCAATCTTGTGAACAAAATCAGTAAACAAAATCATTTACACTTTTTTTCCCCCACTGTCTAATCAACTTTTACTTTAAATTCATAAACTTATGATAAAAAAATACCGTTTATTATTTTAAAATGAGCATATTTGTAGAAATGATGGTGTTGATGGTTCTCTGGCCTCGAACTTTATCACAAAACAGGAATTAAGGGGCTTAGAATTAGTACAAATTAATATGGAAAAGTCACGTCGACGACATGGAATTGGGACTTTATCGGATATTCGTTGCTGAATTGCTATTGCTAACCTTCCATTTATTTTTTTAAGAAGATTGAGGCTACTTTACCCGATCTACTGCTAGTTAGTACTGCAAATATATCTACAAATGTATTGCATGCATCCTTGTAATGTTCTTCTTTGTTAAACGAAACGGAATAGACAAAAACTCTTGCAAAATATTTTTCAAATCCAAGGTTTTATCTGGCTATAATTTGCTTAAATGTATGGACTCGTTGGAAAGATTATATTTTATGTTGTTAAAAATGGGACATTTTCAACATTTCCATCAATTAACTCCACTAAAATCAGGATTACAACTATTCCTATGGACTGGATAACTGGAAGAGTTAAATTTAAATCTGTGTACCATTAGCCGTCTCTTTTTGTTAGATTCCTTCCAACCGTTTTAAAAATCAAGCAATTTATAAACCAAAACAAAACTCTACTCTAGTTTCATGCATATCATGTTCTAGTTTTAGCATTTTATAAATCTTAAGTTTTAGGGTTGAGCCCTTTCCCAACCTTATACTTTCGTGTAGTGCCTGCATACCGTATTTCCCGATTCAATTCCCTCTCGAGAATTCATTCAAACCCCGATTTACCATGGGGAATTATTCCGGAGGAGGAATTACTCCGTCAAATGACTCAAACTATTGAGGAATTATTACGGAGGAGGAATTACTCCGTCAAATGACTCAAACCTCCAAGGAATTATTACGGAGGAGGAATTACTCCGTCAACAAATGACTCAAACCTCCAAGGAATTAGTCCGGAGGAGGAATAACTCCGTCAAATGACTCAAACCTCCAGGGAATTATACTTTCCTATTCCTACAGTTAATTCCCGACATCCAAGGTAAAACGGGTTCCCCCCGGGGAATTATTTCCACAAAAAACCCGGATATTTCTCCTTGTCCGGGGCCAATAGAAGTTGAGGCCATAAACAAACATAGGCCAAAGAGCGGTTTTTGATCAATGTCCGAATATAATTCTCCAGCCAGAGCCAACTCAACAACTCCCAATCCAAAATAAGAATCACATACTTCTCTACTTCTTCTTACTAATTTAAAATAATAATTAACCAAATTTTGTGTAACTGACCTCACCTTCCTCTTCTTGTAATAAAAACCGTAAAAAAGTAGCCGTTGACTTGACACCAAGACACCATCATCCTTTTTTGAAGCCTCCTAGCAGGTAAATAAGGCGTTTCTAAGGTCACAAGGGGATCAGTGGAAGGTCAGAAGGGGAGTCAGGGAAAGGTCGGTCACAAGCGGGGCCAAGAGAAGGTCACAAGAGGGGACAGGGAAAGGTCGGTCACAAGAGAGGTCCGGGAAAGGTCGGTCACAAGGGGGGCCAGGGGAAGGTCGGTCACAAGGGGGGCCAGGAGAAGGTCACAAGAGGGGTCAGGGGAAGGTCACCTCAAGATGCAGTCCGGGCTGAAACTACGAGAGCATTACGAAGGACAGCTGAACAAATACACGAATGTGATGAAGGGTTGGCAGTTCCGATGGTTTGTCCTTAATCCTGACAAAGGTATCCTGGAATACCACGTGTCGGAGGGGGAGATGCGGACCGGAGGTAACCGACCGCGTGGGGCCCTCCATCTAGCTGGAGCCGTCATTTCCCCCTCTGAAGAGGATTCCCATACCTTCCTTGTCCATGCCGCCTCTGGAGATTTGTACAAACTTAGGGCTGTGGATGCCAAGGAACGACAGGAGTGGATCACCAGACTTCGTGTCGTGGCTGAACTTCATTCCCAAGCCTTTGCTCAGGTCAGTCAGGCCCTGATTTATATATATAGTATATAGACTTTGAAAGTAAGGAGGGAAGCGCCCTGCCCGCGCCCTGTCAAAATATGCCTCGATGCTCTGCCCGCGCCCTCTCTAAATATTACCCGATGCAGTCACAGCGCCCTCTTAAAATAGGCTCAGATGTCGTCCCAGCGCCCCCTCCTGACAAAATATGCCCCGATACCCTGCTCGCGCCCTCTCTAAATATTGCCCAATGCCCGGGGACATTTTCCCATCGCTTGTGCCTGGCGTTGCCTCCTGCCACATCGTTAAGTGTAGGGCGCCTTAAATTATCAGGGCACTATGCCTTGTTTCGAGCATGTACTCGTGTATAGGTCGCGAAGGTGTGGTAAATGGTAGCAGTAAGGCACCTTGGCCGCGGGGTCTGACGTCTACCATTTACCTGACTGGCGCTTTCGATCTTTGACCTTCCGGTCTCTCAAAATCCTCGCCGTTAGGGTCGTACACATTGCCGCAACTGACCAAACTTATGCAAAACTTTGTTAATGGAAAGTGCCATGTGTTTGTATAATTTAAACCGTAAACTAACACATTATAGATGCTCATTACGATGTGCTTTTGTGTTTTTTTTGTAGAATAACAGTCCGTTAGTGTCCCGAGAGCCAGGAACCGCATCCTCTAGAATGGTACCCACAAATTTATCTATTCTGGACGCTTTTGCCCAAGTCCAAGAATGGCTCCACAAGGCCGAACACTCTTCGTCAGAAATTGCAAACGCCATAGACAAGTTTCCAATCTCAGGTAATTAAATTATTAAAACAATGTTTACCTTGCTACTTTACTGGAGCTACCTTTTTCAACCACGGTCATCCAGCTTAACATTCATTAAAGCATTTTTTTTATTTGACTAGGTCAAGGAGCAAAAAGTACGGATCAAGACCTGCTAGTTTTAAAAGCAACGTCCCAAGCGACATTAGGAACTTTGCAAGAATGCCTCTATGCCCTCCAACTCCAACAAAGGGCAAATGTTAAAGGGAATAAAGTTCTAATTAAATGACCAGTCTCTATTATGACGACGATAGATTAGATCCTTGAGCTGAAAAAATATTCAACCTCACTTTTAATACAATCAACCCGTTCAAGTCATTCACAATCACAACAGCACAATTAAATATGTTCCATTCCCCATGTTTGGCATCCTTTGTCATTTTTCACTTTGTTGACAGATTCAATACTAATTAAAACTAAGAATGCAACTATGACAGATCCATGAAAGTAAAGTCTGTAGTTTCTAGTGATGTAAAGTTCCATTGAAAAAGTCAGTAATTAAGAAAAGTAGGCTACTTGTTCAAGTCAAATCTGTTCTTGATTCAGTGTCCAATTTCCAGAGTAAAAGTCAAAGGTTACTTACGTCGCATGCATTGTAATTTGTAATTATCAATATTGGAAGCATCTCCAATTTAAATGTCTTTGCATATCCTTATTCAAGTTATTCCACTAAATATTTCGCTTAAGAGCTTTAACTAATTCTAAAATGTATTCAAATAGCTAACTTAAGATGCCATTACTAATTTAATTTGAGAAATGCTGCTATAATTATGAACTTAAGCACGCTATTTCACCAACTGCAACTACCTTCAACAACTTTGTAAGTTTATCTACAACAGTTAAGGAAATCTTGATTATTCTCCACATGATATTACTATAAAGTATCGTCCTGTTGGACAAAAAAAAAAGATTATTCACCTAAAGTAACAACCTATAGAAAAACTTAAACTATTGTTCCATGAAATCCATGTTTCCTGTTTTTACTAATCAACCTGAGAGAGTTAACCTGAATAAAGAGTTACAGTTTTGGAAAATAAACTGTTTTCCATTCTATTATTCTACTCTCAAGTTTTTTTTAATAGGAATAAAGGGGTACGCACGCGACCGGGTCGCCAACTGCCAACAACATGATGGTCAACGACAGGAGAGTCTTTACCCTTTTAGTTGTAAATAAAACTTTCAACAAAAATAATTGACCATCCTGTCGTTGACTATCATTTCGTTGGCGACCTGGTCGTAGACTCGGAATAAAGTCCAAATCCAGGACCCCGACCTACTGCGATTTATACCATCAAAAAGATAAATAGAAACATTGTAAGAAATTGAGATAATTCCTCCACTAAAGACGTTCATTCTTTAATCCTCCTCCTCCTGCTGACTGACTGCTCTAAATATTGATAAAATGCAACGCCGTCTAATAAACAAAACAAAGCCATATTCTGTTCATTGATAAGCTCATGAAGATAACCACGGAATAAGCTACAGATAAGATGAATAAAAGCCCCGTAAAATGCTGATGCTCTCCAAATAAATAAAAAGGACAGAGAGGGTGATATTGAGACAATTTCCAAATCTCAGGAGGTTTATTCATATTCCGATGGTTTTTCATGGAATGAAAAAAAACCATCATCATCAAAAAACCAGAAAAACTGAAACTTTTCCCTTTTTTTTCAGATTTCCGAAACTCTGGACCAAAAAAAACCCAACTTTCCTAACTTTTGAGGGTGTTTTTTGAGTTTCCAATTTCTACTCAAAACTCAAGGATGGATAGCTCATCAAAAGAACAAATAACGGAGGTAATCACCAACAAACTCTGAATTTTATTTTACTAACACCTAACACGAACGACCTTTAATGGTTTAATTTATAAAGAAATACCCTAAACCCTCGTCCATACCCCGCGGCTTGTATGTGAAAAAAAGATGTTTGGCAGAAAATTTAACATGGGAGAGATACCCCTCATAACATTAGGCGTGCGCGGCATAATAAACGAGGGCGGCATATATATGGGCGATGATTTAGGGTAGATGGGAAGTTTTGCTTGGAAAGTTTCGAATTCAAGTCATAAACTGAAGAATTACTGGGTTTTTTTGTATTGATTTTGGCAGATGATGGGCAGCATTGGGCCGGAATGCAATGAGTTGAAAAGGGCGTATGAAACGTGTTTCAATAGCTGGTTCTCCGACAAGTTCCTCAAGGGTCATAAAGATATCAAAGCCTGTGATCCTCTTCTACAATCTTATACGGATTGTGTGAAGGTGAGTAATTAAAGGTCAAAGGTCAAGGGAAGTACTTAAAGGTCATGGGGGAAGTGATTACCTCACAACTTGTCTTCTTTTTTTTACAGAAAGCCCTAAAAAGTAGAAACGTTGACTTGGTCGAGATGCAGAAAGAATATTTAGGAACCCCTATGGAAAAACAGAGGCCTAAAACTTGAACTTTTAGTCATAATCTGTGAGCATTCCTCAATCACAAACCAAAAACCATGGATGGATATCCATTGCTTAGCTCTCTTTTTTTTACAAATCTCACTTTTATTCTTTTATTACATACTTCTAGTCGAACAAGTGGTAAAATTAGATATTTTAGCTTTGTTGTAAAGTCAGTCTAGTTTTAATCAAGCTGATTGATTGTTCGTTCATGATAAATAATTGGATAGTATCTTTCACTTACTACAAATATATAGTTTGTAAGCGCAGTTAGGCGATTCCTAGAACGGAAGAACTTATTTAGTTGAATTGTCAACTGACCCGAGTTAAAAGGGAGTGAAGAAGGGATTCGTTGAACGAAATACTATATTCAGTAGAAGAAATATTGTCAGGATGAGTTTTGAGGTTGGAACAGTGCTTCACCCATTCGAATCCTTGAGCCGGGGGTGCAGCAGAATTGAAAGTTTTTTGGAGCTTCGAAGATCATAACCATTGTAGAACCTAGGTTAAACTCTCCAAATTTTTCCCCCTTACAAACTTCCCAAGACTTTTCAAACTCTCGGTCGAGGAATGCGTTCTTCTTCAGTGACCAGCAGTTGGTTGCCAAGTTCTGGAAGGGATTTATATCATTTATTCAGTCAGTAAATTAGTAATGCATAGAAGTAAAAGTCATTATACAGTTATATAAATAAATAATACATAATAAAGTATATGAAAATTACCTCATCCTTGTACACCTTTATTGATCCGACGTTTGTAGCACCAACGGCCGTCATAGAGAAGAAACCGTGCTCCCATTTTCCTACGTATGCTGCCCGTTCATTTAGACTAAATAGACCGGATATCCATCGAGCTACGGATGGCCTTACGCTAAGCAGTTCACCTTTATCCGGAATAAGAACAGTAATACGTTACTGACATTTCAACAACTATCTCTGACGTTTATAGGTTACATATTTGGCTTATTGAGATTGAAATACTTACCGGCAAAATGTCGGCGGAAATTAACTTTCCATTGTGCCGGTGAATGAAATCTATGATAATCTCCAGGAGCGAGGTATATAACACAATGGTATAGACAGTTCTGTTCCGGCTTATCCAATAAACTAGTCGCGTAATCTTCACCGCAATTCACCTTTCCATTCCAGGTTTGGGGCCCTAGAAAGCCTGGCAGTGTGTAAGTTACCCCTTTCACCTCTTCTATTAAGCCGGCTTCAACTTTTCCATACTGAAGAACCGTACCGTCTACTGGTGAGACCTGCAATCCCAAATAAAATCATAGGAATCAGTCTACAACTTTAATTCCATCTGAAGGTTTTTTTAAACAGCAATTCTACAGTAAACTTGGAACTTACCATCGGACTAGATTGACATATTGGTCGCACTCCTTCTTTTAATGATCGTCTAAAAAATTCACCTAGATTTCTATACTGGCGCAAGTCCTCTACTTCAGCTTCAAAAATATTACAGTCGAAGGTTCTGGCATACCTGAAAAAATAAATACAATATAACAGCCAGTAATTTTAACAACGCAAGATAAATAAGCTAATATTTTGGATAAAAAAAACACCGTACCATGATAGAAACGGTCCTCTGGCCCATACTGGTAGCTGAACTGCGTTAAACCAACCCCAAGCCTTTGATATAGCTCTCCATGGAACCATCCGATAACACGTTATCTAAAAAAAAGCAAGTTCAAGTAATTTTTCTTTACCCAAGGTTAAATAAAAAATATTAGGTAGTATGGTCTCAATCTCTTGAAACGGTCATTCATTCATAAGCCTCACATCTACAATCAACTTTCAATAACTAAATAAACAATCCCCCACGACCCAATGACCCCCAGTTAACTTATTTCCAAAATCTAAAAGTTATTAATAATTTAAAAAATCATTGCTCGAAGCATCCGCTGACCTGCCAATGCTTGATAGGCTCCCTGTGCTCCAGCCTCCGGTACTGATTGTAGGCCAATAGTGCAAAGAATGGAACCGGTGTCCATTTAAGATACTGCCTAGCCCATGGCCCCCCTTTATTAGTGGATTCCTCCTTATCCTTTCGAGGTTCCTCCCACTGGGGTTCTATAAAATAAAAGCACTCCTTGAGCACTTTAAGCAGGAGGGCTGCGGGAAGGTAATTCAGTCGTAAAACATGAGTCCAGAGGTTGAAAGTGACTGACACGGCTATTACCCCCAACCACAAGTAGTTTTCCGTCATTTGTTCACTCATCTTAATCTTTTAGAAAGTATTTGTACTAAAGTAAAGCTTCCTCTGAAGTCTAATTCAAGACTCAATAAACGAGATAAGACAGGGCAAATCCTTTTTTTTATCCAGAGCTAAAAAGCGTCCTCAGTCTTGGTCAGTTTCCAAGCAAATGGTCCAAAATCACAGACGCCCAAGAGCTAGACTCTCTACAAAGCCTTACTTTTATTCCCCTTCCTTATCGCTTCAAACAAATAACGACTCTTTCATCCATCCCGGATCTAAAGATAAGCAGTTTAGTTATACTAGCTCTCCATTTATTTATACATCATCATCCAAAGAATCCAAGCCACCTTCAACCTCTGCCTCAGTTGCTTTAGTAGATATACCAAGAAACTGGAAATAATAACCTTCCCCCAAGTAAATATTGAAAATACTGGAATAATGCACCAACAAATAAATATAAATATCCTTCAAAACCAGTATAAATTAGTCCAACCTCCTTTTAACAACTTTTACCATACCTGGAATTGAAATTGAACTTCTGGACCATCGTCTTCGAAAAGCTCTGCAAAAATCAAACACAAATACGTCAATCTTACATAATCTTTGTAAGATAAGGGAAGAGTTTAGAGTTTAGAGTTAAGTAAAGACCTATCGCAACAACAACAAGAATTTGTGCAGAAATGGATGCTAATTACTTCTAATTACTGCTAAACTAACTTGATAAATCATCTCTATCCAATCCCATTAATTGGCTCATAGTTATAGTCAACTTTAGCTCGGGTTATGCCATAATACCAAAGATAATAATCCTCATTCAAAAATGATCTTGAGCTGACTCTGACTGGCCGGATATGGAAAAGTACTGCATTGCCACTGTCTCATTTTTTTTTCTCCGTCTTACATAAAAATGCAATGAATTCGTTGGCCTAATACTTAATACATCATCTACATTACCATCGGATCATACTGTGAATGATAAGGGAGGTCATGAATGAGGGTGAGATTAGGATAAGCTTCGTTCACACTTATTTTAATCAATAAAGGTCACCGGCACAAGTAGAAAGGTCATCTAAAGACCACCAAGCAAGTATCAAGCATACTTACTAACTAAGCCATGAATGAATGAGCCAACAAATCAATTATTAATTACAAGAGTTTACTGACTTGGAAGGCTTGTGCCTGTCTTAATACTCCTCCAGTTAAAGTAGCCTGTCGTATTTTATGAATAATGCCCCCGTGGCGGATAACCTTACAATTTGATAACCTCATCGATGTCGACCCTTATACCCAATAATACCGAAAGGTCATGGGGTAAATACCACGCTACATCCTACTTTACATGATAACCTTAATAATGCCTAAAATAATATTACAGAGACAAAGACGAATTGATAACGGAAATGAAACTGAAACTTGCAGCCGCAGCCTTTTACTCTTAACCAAAATCTAATAATAAATCCAAGCGATAATTATCATAGCGATAATGAGCAACCACTGGGGTACGAGGGTACATACATTTGTACCCCCTAGTTTTACAATCTACCCCCTCCAATTCCCGATAAGCCCTATCCTTTACATGGTAAGCAGGCCCTGCCCAACCCTGCTACGCCACACCCCTTCATATCCTTTCATGCTACCCCTGGTACCCCCTCCCGGTTGCGCCTATGATAATTATGATGATGATGATTGATAACCCCTTGAAACTTGACCTTTGACCCCGTTTTTATCTATCTCTGTAATCTATTATTGTACAAAAAGGGCTTTCCCCTGTCCCGTCCATACCCCCTCTCGATTGCGCCTATGATGATGATGATTGATAACCCCTTGAAACTGGACCTTTGACCCCGTTTTTATCTATCTCTGTAATCTATTATTGTACAAAAAGGGCTGCCCCCTGTCCCGTCCATACCCCCTCTCGATTGCGCCTATGATAATGATGATGATAACCACTATAAAGTTGACCTTTGACCCTGCTTATAATATTTATCTAATAATATATTAAAAGAAAAGGGGTGTAACTTACTTAAAGATAAGTGGGTGGGGGTAGTTGGCGTACCCGGAGAGCCGTCTGCATAAAACCAGACCCTCTAGACTCATGTTCCAGAGAATTGGAGGCCGTTTTTCCGCAATCCTGCTTTTAAGAAGGACTACCGGATTTTTACAAAAATATTCGGCAACTTTGCGTTTGCCAAATTAATTTTTTATTATTTTTTATAATATTTTCAATTTGCAATGATTTCCGTTCACTTTTATACGATTTTGATAACTAATTATTAAATTGTGCTCGAGAAATTAGAATACATTTAATTTGGAATTTAGAAATATATTGAAGATGTGTACTGTGCACTTGTGCAGTGCAAGAGTAAACGATACTCGCGGGTGGACTGCACATGCTTCCCTGTGCAAAACTACCACCCTCAACCCCATAAACGTTCCGTCGGGCTTATCCACCCTGTAGGTAGACTGTGCTTATCAATTATCTTATCATCAGGTCATAGGTCATGGGATAAACCAAGGGGGGTACATTGTACCCCATAGTTTTCCAATTTACCCCACCCCTTCCTATCCTTTAATGCTATTTTTACCCCCTGGTGCTGGTTGCACATGCATAAGATCGCTGGGTCATATTAATCCGTATTTCCAGTTTTCGGTACTCTCCCTGGAAAAAATTATCCTATCCTTTCCATGTTAAAAATTAAAATTTGCCCTATCTTGCTCATGTTAAAAGTTATTTAAATTTTTACTTTGAAACAATAACTGATACGCTTTAGGGCCTTTTTTGGACCCAGAGGGGTATTTTCGCTTGCTAGGAATGCTTGATGGCTTTAGGTAGATGAATGAGCCGGCTACCCTAAAGCCTCGCCCATATACCGCCCTCGTTAATTATGCCGCACGCACACCTATCCTTAACATGTTCATAGGGATATCTCTCTCATGTTAAGTGCGCTTCAAAACATCTTTTATTGCATATATAAGCCGCGGAATACGGGCGAGGATTTAGGATACTTGCTGGGTCAGGGTTTGTGGGTTTAGATCGCTGGGTCATTTTGGTTTTTGGATCTACTGGGTCATTTTTGGGTATAAGACGCGCTTAATTTTATTTTTAATAATAGGTCAGATATACAATAGTAATATTAAAATCCTTATAAAAAAGCCTTGGCTAATCCTAATCCCCCAAATGCATAACTGGTGGATACGGGATCTAGCTGCAATTTAAGGGGAATAATGGAATTTAAGGAAGGGGAATAATAATGCCAACTATGTATGAAAGTTAAAGGAAATGAGGTGTCGACCGTTCATCGATCATTCATTGTGGTTAGTTTTATAGTTTTTCCTAGAAACGTAATTGCGCTTCATCTCTCTATTTAGATTTACGTGTTATTATTATGTTGGAGACTGTAATGTATTATATAACACCTTCCATTCTCAATTAAGTTCAACAATATAACTCCAAAAGGCATGAATCCATTCCACACAAACCTAATTTCCTTATTAGAAAGACGTCCACAAGACGCATTTAATTCTACAATCCCTACATTGTGTATTTTACGCCCAATTAATGGAAATACTTTCCAAAATTTCCAAAGTTCTTTTAGCTCACGGTATTCCTGAGTAGCATGATCATACTAATATCATCAATAAGTAGCCAAACAGTGGCAGTCATAGGCGCAACCAGATTGGGTACAGGGGTACATTGTACCCACTGGTTTCTTAATGTACCCACTACAATTTTAGAAATGCCCTATCCTTTACATATTAAAAGCCTCCGCCCACCCAAACCCCTCCCTATCCTTTAATGTTTTTCTACCCACTGGTACTGGTACCCACTCGTGGTTGCGCCTATGGATGGATGGTTCGAAAAAGTAGAGTAAAAGCACAAAGATAAACTTTGTCTCGACATAATTTTGAACATTCGAATAAAATCCATACCCTAAAGCATTGGATTCGAGCATTTACAACAGTCAGTAGCAGTTGGCTGGACAAATGACGACAAACAACGCGATAGGATATACTTATTGCATGCATAAACACAAGCAAACAATTAAATTAAACTGGACAATTAAATGTGGCCAAAATGGGATTGTAAAAAGTAACCTACAAGTCTTTACTATCCTGATCATCTTATGTTCAATCAAATTGACAAGAATAATTATAAAATGAATACTTTCATAAGTAAAATGGAATTAATTGAATGAATGAATGGAAAGGTTGGTTTATTGAACAAAGGCCATCCTGTTCATCTAATTGTTGTATTAATTCCAAATCCATGATATATTTAGTCATCCAGATCGGATTGATTGAGAAGAACCGTATTAGAATCTCCAGTCTGGAGGTCGGTTATGATTTTCTGTAAAATCCCAAAACCAAAAACCAAAAACCAAATTTTATTTTTCAATAATGTCAAGAAAAGGTTAAATTTTGAGGTTAAAAGTTAAATTACTCCAAAAAGTTTCCTCCGCCTGGCCTCCCGTCTTTTTCTCCAGAGACAGGAACAAAGGGTCAAAATGCATAGGGAGATTATTAGGGAAACAAGCATAAAAATCGGTACCAGAAGTTCCCCTTCAAGTCCCTTTAACAACAAATCCGTATAACAATTAACATCAACTTACATTTCTTCACTTCTGTACACTATTTTCATTTTTTTCGGGGAGATTAACAGGGAATTATTGGAAGGATTGCTTTTGCTGGAATTAATCCAAGAATCCATGAAGACACGTTTATTCCATAGGCGCAACCCCGAGTGGGTACCCGTGGGTACAAAAACATTAAAGGATAGGGCAGGGTTTGTGTGGGCGGAGCCCGCTTAACATGTCAAGGATAGGGCATTTCTAAAATTCTAGTGGGTACATTAATAAACCAGTGGGTACAATGTACCATTGTACCACGCTGGTTGCGCCTATGCATAGGCTTAAAGTTTTAATCATCCAAACTTTGTTTTTTTTGCAGTAATTAGTACAATAAATGGATAAACTTACTGTCAAGTGTTCCATGTATTTTTCAGTCCTCTGAATCATTTCAATTAGCCTTTGTCTCAACTCGGCCGTCTCAGTTTGGTTGATGCTAAGCAAAGGAGTCGTATAGTTCGTTGAGTTTACATCGCTCAAGTCCAACTCATCCTTTTTTCCATTATCTCCCGAGTTTTCGGATTTATGGACTTGGCTACTATTGCTTTTAGGATTAGGATGAGCAGCCGAGTTATTAGGAGGGAGGGTGGGAATAAACACAGGGATTGCCGGACCCTGTCCATCCCCTCCATGAATCCAAGTATTATTCAAGGGTGTCCATGGAGTTATAAAACTGGAAGGGACTCCTTTTAGAAATAGGACCAACGCTGTAATTGCAAGTGTCAGTAGAAGTAAAAGGATTAGGGATGGGAGGTAAGAGCAGGGGGTGTGGTGGCCAACACCACCCCCCTCTTTATTCAACGGACGATAATGATGCGATGGGCTCATGCTGTACTTTGTTAGTAATTATTTCAAGAGTTTTCCTTAAGTTATGCTTCAGTTGATTGAGCTAGAATGGAATGAAGGTAGTTTTTAGGATATTAGGATATTAGGAAGGATGGCTGACGACGGACGATGACTTGGGAAATACATGGTAAAGCAGATGCAGATGTGTGGACACAAGTGTTCATTTTCCGTCCGTATAAAAATGTTATTTTATTCGGATTAAAACAAGGGAGATGGGGATGATCTGCAGAACAACTGTTGGGTCTCCGCAGTGATGAGAGCTTCACCTCTGACGGTGGTAGCTGGGTCTGGGTGTCAGGTTAGTATTAAGCTTAATCAGGACAACGTTTTTATCCACATCCTATTTCTTATAAATCATACTCTAATTATATAATCCTCATACGTTCAATAGTAAGAAATGAATCAAGGGCTATAATATGGATTTTCTACATCAATAAACGTACTAATGTCTACTACAAACACGCTCTATCTATCCACACAGTAGTGTGTATGTTGGCTAGGAAGGGATTCGAAACAAAAAAGGCTTATTTTTTAACAGTAGTACATATACACGGCGACTATGTAAATATTCCACAACAGCCAATAAGTCATACGCGCCGTAAACCGGCCCAATAGTTGTATTCATTTATGTGGAAATCCCTTAATTCATCTGCTAGAATCCTCTTCTTAATTTCTTTGTGACTTTAAAATATCAAGGGAGAGACTTTGGAGAATAAGTGGTAAAACATGAGGATGTGAGTTAAAGTTGAGAAGATGAAGAATATATGGATGATAAGGATACGGGTCAAGTCTTGATCTAATTTCCTAGGATTTGGATTAAAGATCAGGGGTGGTGGTTCTAAAGGGATTGAGTTAATCGGGATGTCTTCTGAACACTCTTTCAGCACCAGATTCCCTTCAAGACTAGGCACAGTTCCGTCCCAAACCCCTGTTGAGTAGTAGGTCTCCAACATGGCTTCTTTTTCCAAATATCGGGCATAAAGCCATCCTTGAAGCTCTCTCTTCTCAGTCGGCACCTTACAACCATTTCCATACAAACATTTACATTTACAAACCAATCCAAAGCCTGTCAGCCATCATTACCCTAAAGTCCGTCCGATATGCCGCCCTCGTTAATTATGCCGCACGCCCATCCTTTACATGCTAAAAGGGGTAGTTCTCCCATGTTAAACATGCTTCATAATATCTTCGTTTTCATATACAAGCCGCGGCATATCGGACGGACTTTAGGGTAACTGTAATTGATATCCCATGAAGAAATCATGAAGAAAGTGTCAAACCCTACTTGGTTAATGGGGAACAGTCGGTAATGGAAATGTACATCGCACGGAGGAGCGCAACCTGTAACAACAGCGGCCAAGTCTAAAGGTTCCCCTTTTGGATAGGCGATTGTAGTATCTATAACCCACTTTAATCCACCACTTTCTTGCTCAGAATCTATACAAATTTATCATAAGAATTAACAGATATTTTGGAGGATATAAAGAAAGGTTTTGCTAACTTACTATTATTTGATGTAAACTTTTCATCATCATCCGAAGACTTTGGTTTGATTGGAGGTCCAATGGTTTCAATTATGGCCTGCATTGCTCCCATTCTTGGAAGCGTTACATTTTTTAATTGAGGAAGACCCAGCTTTCTCGCATATCTGTAGGTAGGAATATCCCAAACATAAATGTTAGAATCATTTCAATTCTAATAATAATCATCAGCATCCCTGCTCCCTATCATATCATGCAGATGCAACCCAAAAAGTTCTGCAGACTCTCTAAAGGCTAGAATAAGCGGCCAAGGGGTCGCAAAAGTAGAAAAATCATATTAAAATCGGGATTAATTTAACTCCCCTGGGGATAGTTATTATTTCAAGCCAAATATTAAAAATTTACTTCATATATCGCGAATTGTAATTTTTAGTGGAAGGAATTATGGCTTAATTAATTTCGGGGGATGATATTCTGCGGAAGGTAAAACCGGAAATAGAAGCCGTTTTTAAAATACCCTAAAAAAGATATTTATAGTCCCCAGTCCCCCTCATTCGACATTTCCTTGTTCAACCTTATATACAGGGTGGCCCGAAATGATGTACTGTTAGCATTACCAGCTAAAGTATGGCAGTAACTATGGTTACACAGCCGTAACTATGGTTACACAGCCGTAACTAAGGTTACACAGTACATCATTTCGGGCCACCCTGTATAATGACAATATCAAGATAACTTTATGCTTATCCAGACTGCACATCACTGTACAAATTCCGATAAGCTTACCGATTACTAGTTTCCTTTCGTTTCCTAAGGAATCCACCCTCAGGGAAAAGAACAATCCACTTCCGTTTCCTGGGAACATAGGTGGATTGGAGGAAGCTGACCAATTCATGAATACTCGCATCTCGTTTGTCTCTTCCCTAAACAAAATAAACCAACGTTTATTTCATAAATGTATCCCCACTTTTTCAACCTATTCCCATAAAAGGTATAAGTGAGCATACAGCGTTAATAAAAAAGTCTCCGTGAAGCAAAGAGACGAGGCCAAAATTGGTATATTTGAAGACAGCATCCATAATCCAGTTGAGATGGGTAAGAAGGCCTGGACGAGCCGAGAAGGCAGCCATCAGCAAAGGAACGTCTGATGTCGATTGGTGATTTACAAGAAGAAGGGTCTCTTCATCAACTAAATTATCTATCTCCGCTCCAGTCTCAACAACTGTACAAAATTCATACAACAATAACACTCCATTACATTTCAAAATACATTTACCAAAAGTAGAGAAGTCCACAAACAAAGGCTAGAGGGATTTACAATAAAATCCAACAACTTTATGTGTAAACCCATAAAAATATAGACAAGATCGAGCGTCGTATCCCGTTTTACTTGGGTCAAGAAGATTTTAAGCATTTTACAAAAGTTCTTCTAAACGGTCTTTCCAGGCATTTACTCAGCCTTTTGTAGCATGCTACTCTATCTAATATTTCTGAGTCTGTTTTTTTATTCTGTGCGTCAAAGACGAACATAAATGTAGATGGATGCATAGGCGCAACCAGCCTGGGTACAAGGGTACATTGTACTCACTAGAATTTTAGAAATGCCCTATCCTTTACATGTTAAAAGCCTCCGCCCACCCTAATCCCTCCCTATCCTTTAATGTTTTTGTACCCACTGGTACCCACTCGTGGTTGCGCCTATGGATAGTTGATGATTACTCCAACCAAAGTCCTTAAACTTACTCTGATATCCAGCGGAATGACTCCAGGAAGCGACCATGGTAAGAAGCCAGGAGAAGAATTGGCCCTCAATGGCCCAATAAAGTTCAGGATTAATATAGAGGACAGGATGGAAAAAGATACACCAGAGTAAATAGGTCGGAATGCAGTACAAGTTATTAACCAGCACAAAAACCCCTCTCAGCGTCCACCAGCCGATTTTTGCAACCCTAAAGTAACACAAATTAAGGTCAAATAAGGGTCATCTTATCAACATTTTAATCCCTCATCAATCCCAAACCCCAGCCCCCCTGCATGCCATCCCATGCCAGTTTAATTAATACTAACTACACGAAAAACAACAAGTCCAAGCAAAAACCTACCACCACGTGCGTATTTTTGCAAACTACAAACTACAAACTACAAAGTAAAGTTTCAAATCCCAGGAAACTTACTGATTAGCGACTCCCATTTCTTATCCCAGTAACTGCCACCCCCGGTCAGTCCATCATTACTCGAGTAATCCTTCCCAAACACCGTTTCTTTCTACCTTTACTCAATAACCTCTTCCTTATAGTTTCAAAATCCCTTAAAATCTAATACAATCCCTTATCCTTCGTCACCTTATCTTGTGACTCTAGCAGGAGTAGGAGAGGAGTAAATGCATAGACAACCTCCCTTTACTCATTCACCTCACATACATTTTAATAATTACTCACGGGCCTTTTTAAAGCTGCAGGTTTATTAATTAAAATTAATACTACAACTACCACCTTATACTTACGTAACAATTAATGTATAAATATCTCTAACCAGTCCATCGTGTTGCAAGACTTGAGAATTAAAAATTCTTTACAAAAATCCCATATCTATATAATATAACTTCCTCTAACAATAAGTTCAAGGATCCAAATCTCTTCCTTATAATCTGAGTCTAAAATTAATTCCCCTCATCCTCTCCCAAATTCCCTAATTCCCTTCATAAGTAATTAATTTCCATAAATTGTATTGTAATCTCAATTAAAACTCATACAAATGGTCTCCAATTCATAAAGCTAGTCACGCTTATATTTATTCTACAAATCCTGCCAATTAATTACATACTCTACAAAATGGTTGAAAAAGGACAATTAATTAATAAAGATTATCAACCTAGATAGCAGGTCAATGATGAATCCTCAAACTTATCGACGATATAATAATCATATTATTGGTAAATTAAATAACCAAATATCCAGAATTATTATTTATTAGCAGCACTCACAACCCACTAACTAACCCAGTCTTTGGTTCATTATATTATAACTAACTGCATGTCCTCGTAAAACTTATCCACCGTCACAATTACATCAGATTAAATGGCAGTGGTGGTGGAGGGTTCCTCCAGTTCAATAAAGTTCAGATATATATAATAATAATTATATTTATATATTTAGCATCCGTACAGTAGTAGTCACGATACGAACGACCTGTAGTTAGTGCTACTGCTACTACTACAACATGTCCAACAAATGACGGTCAATCAATGACTTTGATTACCAATATCTTCATGAATCAATGAATGATTATATCATCATCATCCTTTCTTCTACAGTCTTTATTACCAAGTACCCTAGCCTATCTATAGCTATCTCGTGTAATAAATAATCATGGTAAATTGTAAAAATAATGAAACTATTTATTACATCTACAAGAACATAGAACAACCCCGTGATTATCTATCTAGATATCTACCTCTCTTCAAGCTAAACTGATGGTCCTTGGAGTAAATAAATGCTACTGCTGTGCTAGTGCTAACTAGGCTCTAAAAATAATTACACTAACCCTTAATCTTGTTGTAAAATACATGGAACACTTACTGGAAGTTGCAGTTGCATTCTGTTAAATAATCCCATAAAAGTCTTTAACTAATTACAAATACATATTAAAGAAATCATAAAGTCATACACTTAATTCTTTTAATCGCATCGTATTTATTTCCATCCCATTATATTTATTCTTGTCTCATTTCATTGTAGTAGGACTAGGACTCATGAATGACGGTCTGGCGAGTTCTTAAATGGGAATGCCAAGCTCTACTTTATTACTTGCAATAATCCCTGCATTATTATACTTTTATTTTTAAAGACTAATACCACAACAAGTAGAACTTTTAGCACGTTTCCTCACAAATTTATGGAAATCGTCGGAAAGTACAGGACTTTATAGGGAATTTATTTATTAAATTCCGATCCAGGGAATGCTACTTCAGAGACATTAAATCAACCACTCGAACCAAGTCAATTTATTGGGATTGTTTTGTTATATTTTTTTAATTTATTAGCAGAGAATACTGTGTGACCTTTGACCTTATATTATTATATAACCCTTGATGAAGTAGCTAGGAGTAAGTACTATGTAGGGATAGCCAGCGAGTAGAGAGGCAGTCACAGGCGAATGAGGCCCGCTAAAATAACCTACCAATCCTGATGGGGTTTTTTTTTTGGAGTGAGTGAGTGTCATGCTTGCTGCGGTTGGTTGGTGTGCTCCTTCCTACCTACTCTCCTACCTGTTATCTGCTGCTGGGCTGCCCTTTCTCATTTAATTCAAGGACCTTTGACCTTCCTTTTTTGTTACAATATTCAAGGTAATTATTTTATTTCAGGGTCATTGGCTACTTACTCTTTTTATATAGATCTACTACAAGGTCACAGCGCCGTTGTCAAGACAACGCTACGTTCAGGAGCGAGGGAGGAAGGGAGGGAGTAAATTGTTAGATTTTTATAAAAAAAAAAAATTTTTGAAGATTTTTTAATTGCAAAAATAAATTTTAGGCTCTTTCTGACTTATAAATTGTGTTAAGGAGGAAAGGGGAATTGAGGTTGGGTTAGGGAGATTACCGTATTTTTTATAATTACTCCCCTGGGGAGTTCTTGTTTCCAAGGGAAATTTTAACATGAGTAAGATAGGGCGACTTTTTGACATGGAAAGGAGGATTTTTTACGGGGAGTTATAACCGGAAATACGGCATCTGTTAAGTTGAGATGTGCAACCAAACCACCCGTTTATTAATCCGCTGGCGGGCTATCCTTTATATGTTAAACGGGTATCTCTTCCATGTTAAACTTGTTTGTTCAGTAAAACTTTTAGTTTTCGTAGATTAACCGCGCCCAGTAGGAGAGAGGGGGGGGGGTGGGCTCTGGGGCATAGGCGCAACCAGCGTGGGTACAAGGGTACATTGTACCCCCTGGTTTCTTAATGTACCCACTAGACTTTTAGA